>QLOM01001433.1:0-16726 GCA_003313785.1 Termitomyces sp. MG148 | reverse complement strand
AGCGAGGTCTACGATAGTCCCAGAGGCATCCACATCGATAACATCGACCTTGGCTGCAACGAGAGCAGCGAGAGAAAGGACAAAGAGGGCTTGGATCCTGCACGGTGATGCTAGCGACAGAACCAACCTATCTATGAGGCCCGTCACCATCGCTTGAGGCTGGTTTGGAACGCGTGTAGTGCATAGAGGACACGTAGTCTATTATATGTGTTCGACATACTATGGGAGAATTGTCACGGTCGTGGAAAAGCCTCACGCACAAATGAGATTTCGTCAATTTGGTTTCCATCTGACGTGTTCGAGTTGATTTATTCGCATTGGAAGATTGATAGCTTGTCTTGGCATGCCTGCTCGACATTCTGGGATTCTGGCGTACGAAGGTCTTGTATCTAGGACCGAAGATACCTGGTAGACTCTTTAGGCTAGTTACGTTCTCTGAGCAGAGGCCTCTTCTGTACTCGGCGCAACCGCGTAACTTGAAGCCGGCTCTGAGGTCTGAGAGGTGGTTGTCAGTTGCGTCTGTATAAGGAATGTATACTTAGCACATCCTCGTGCCGATGTTCACATGGCTTAGCATTTCGCACAACTGTTGCTGCCGAGGCTTGCGTCTTGCAGTCAAGGACTATCTCTGGTTGACCGGCTGCAATCGTGTCTATTCAAACCGACGTCGTGGAGAGTGAGCTCGAGCACGATTGATCCTCGACTGTGGACAACTTAATCGTGCATCGCGCAAATGGGATGTTCGGCGGCAGTTCCCGTTATGCGTTAGTTGTGAAAGGTGCGTAATCCCGGGTCCGGCCTTCGCTCACCAAAGGAAAAAAGGTCATGATAGTGCACACATGATGAGCAGATTATACATTATTCAATCATTAGTATTGATACTGCTTCAGGCTCCCTCGCGCTACATAGCAATATGCAGGCTTTGTTCAAGAGAAAGAGCTTATCTTCGGGTACTACTTATTCTGGTCCGCATGACTTTGTGTTGATTCTTCTTTTTCTGGTACGTATGGAGCCTTCTCACTTCTCTCATCAGTCATCTTAGGCTATTGTCCTTCAAGACGGCCTGGCTGTATACAAAAAAACTCGCGGAATCGTTCTGTGTAACATGTCTCGCACACTGGTTTCTGCGAGCGGAGGTGTAAGGTGATCATATATCAAGAACCAAGCACCAAAGTCCACTCAGGTGGAATCGAAGACCAAACGTGCATGACATCGATCTCAGTGAGAGTTCCGTCGCTGTTGTAGATTTGACGCGAAAGATCGTGCAATCAGGTCTTCTGATCACTGTATGTCCCTTGTGTTATTAATAGATTGAGGGTACTAAAGAAAACACTGGGAAGAGGGTATGAACTACGCGCTAGGTTGTACTCTCCCTTTGGTCAGTAGCAGAAGGAACATTGCCCCTCCACAGTTGGATAAGACATCTCATCTTCTTCTGGAACGAGCACCTACTGTCTTCGTTCAAAGGCTTCCCCAGCATCTCTTCTTGTACTACAAGACACTCAAATGTTATCTCAAGGAAACAAACTTTCCCTCAATACACGTATTCGAATCCGAGTCAAACTTGTTTGTTTCACCCCTCTGAACCCATGTCATATTCGACGGGATCAGGTTGTCATGTGGTCTGTCTAGCAACGTATTGTAAAGAGGCCAACATATAATCGTCGATCGGAGGAACTGATGAAATTCAGGGTATACAGAGCGGGGACTCCTTTTATTTGCAGAATTTCGATGTGAGAATGTTCTCTGGGGACGTTCGAAGATTGATTCCGTACGAAAAGTACTCTTGCCCGAGGCCAGGGCCGAAACTAACTGTTGAGTCAACTATTTTCAAGTTCAACATTGATGTTCTTCCCCACCGTGTCGCTTGCCCGTTCCAACGATGCGTCGGTATCGGTGCACGTGAGGCCACGAAACTTTGTAAATCCACTTTACAAGGTCACGTTCATACTCACACTGGCTTCTCAGAACTGATAAGGTGCCACCAGTGTGGTCACTTGCCATGTATATCTCCATTCCGATGGTCTGATTACTAGCCAGTACCACATGGTCTGGAGATAAGTATTCTCGTGAATCACCCTTTAAATCCCGGTGCATGTGGGAACCTCCGTGCAGTACAGTAAGCTCCTGAGAGCTTAAAAGGAAGAGCTTCTTGGCCACGGCCACCTTTTCGCAGCGGTTGTATCATGTCGACCGATCTGTCTACCGGGATACTTCCGAAAAAGCTTGTCAAGGAAAGCGATAGGGAGACGACTGTAGAAGGACCATCACCAGTTGTGGAACCCTCAACACCATCTTCGGGCTCTTTCAACGGGAGACAGGAGCCGGTGGTTACTAGGCGTGAGCTGTGGAGCTATTATCGTGAGTGGTGGACGCGTTTCTCAGGATTAGATACCGACACAAATGAGTAGTATACTACAATGGCGACAACGTATGCATTCCAATTGAATAGTTTGTCGAACTTTTCACTGATTAACGTCATTCTCTTCAGAGCGTCGGACCCATGAGTTATACCATGACTCTATTCCAATCATTGGCATTCGCTGCTGGTCACGACCCAACAAAAGGACCTGGTTCATCCTGCAATACAGATAACGCGTCGGGTCAATGTGTTCTCCCATGGTTTGGAGGAACCAAAACTGTTTCCAGCGTTGTCCTAGTTGCAAACGGAGTCAGCTTCGCCGTACACACCTTTATTCTATCTCTTTCTAGCCCTTACCTTCAGTCAGGTTATGACTCTGATCTTCACCACCATCGGTTCGGCGGCGGACTATGGTACTTTTGGTCGATGGCTACTTTTCGTCATCACTGTCATATGTTGGGCCGCTCAATATTCTACGATGAGTCTTACCGGTGTGTCGAAAGCAAAGTGATTTGATCTATTCGCTTACGGAAACATAGAACCTTCGAGGTGGGGTTTAGCAATGGCTCTGTATATGATCGGTTTCATCACCTATGGCGCAACTCTTGTATTCTACGCCGCCGCCTTTCCTCGCCTCGCACGCAATACGGCTCGTGCGAGAGAACTACGCGAGAAGTATGAATCTGGGGAAATATCTAAAGAGGAGTATGAGTTGGAAGTGTCTCTTGAGAAGAACCATATAAGCAATATCAGTACGGTAAGTGTCTCTGACATTCGGATTTCTTTGTTGACTTAATCTACTGACAGACTCATAGTAACATCGGATACATCGGGACACTCTGCATCAATCTCTCTGTTCTTATACCTCTGAGGAGCAATCCAAAATCCGACAATTACGCCCTCCTTTTGTACGCTATCTTGAGCGAAGGTAGCAGAGCTGAAATTGAACATTGTTTTACAGAACGAATACTTATTGGGTCGTACTTGGTATATGGTGGTGTGAGTCGACTTGGTCCTCTGACTAACTCTAATTGACCCTGATCAGTCATCTTCCAACAACCTCGTCCTGGCCCTTCCCTTCCTAAGGGAGAAAGCTACTTGACCATCGGCTGGAAACAAGTCTGAACCATCCCGCATTTGTAGTGGATGTCTTCTGACAAGCCTCTTGACTAGATTTGGCTGGCTAGCAAGCAATACAAGAAGCTGCCTTACACCTTCATATACCTGTTCGCGTTTTTCCTCCTTGCTGATGTATGTCTTCATTCGATCCTCTTATCGGCGCGATATTGATTTGCCTCAGGGTCTAAACACTACCGGAACCCTCGTCGGAATATGCCAAAATGACAAATTCTCATTCAGTTTCCTTCAGAACACTTATTTGGGTCTCGCACAGGCTACCACTTCTACGATGGCAACGCTGGGATATTGGTATATACAGAAGTACTGGAAGCTGCGCACAAAGACAATGGTTAGTTTCTTCACTGTTTATCGCCGTGCGTCAGATTCTTAAGCGTCTTAGTTTGTTGTGACAAATGTCGTAACCGTTTTGATACCCCTGTGGGGTATGATTGGTATTTGGACGACAAAATTTGGGTGCGTACACTATTCTTCCTGATCACCTAGTTCTAAGGTGTTTCCAGATTTCACAATGCATGGGAATTTTGGTAAGCAACCTCTTCAAAAGTGTCATGATTATATATATTCCTTTCTTACGAAATCAACCCCCTCCTGACAGGGGATACAACATAGTCTTCGGACTGTTCCAAGCTCCATATTATGCCTTCTCACAGACAATGATGGCTGAGCTGTCACCTCCGGGCTTCGACAACATGGCAAGCGATCTTTCTTCATCGAGAAATGTACAGCATATGCTCAGACTTTTTCTGACTCTTTTGCTTACATAGTTTTTCGGTCTCTTCGGTCTCTCAAATCGCGCATCCTCAATGATCGGGCCGAACGTAATTCAAGCCATTATTGACGCTACAGGTAATAATTGGATGGGATTCCCGTTCCTTTTTGCACTGTGTGCTTGCGCATCCCTTGTTATCTGGTTCGGAGTTGATGTGGATAAAGGGAGGAACGATGCTGTCGCATGGGCTCAGAAGGTCCGTGCAGAGGGAGAACATCCTTTGTGGGCCGACGAGGGGGCTGCAAGTGCAAAGAAGGTGTATTGAATCACGACAATTTGTGACCTCCCGAACATCTTTCGTTCATGTACTGCCGGTTGCCTTGGGCGTCTGCTCGAGTTGACCATGTGTTGCTTTTGAGTGGACAATGTTGTACAATAATGGAGATGTACTATGCTCTAAAGACATGCTATGAGGATGATAATTCAAGTTTTTAACTCGAGCATTGAACATGCATCAAATGTGCCTGATTACATACTTTATTCAAGGATTGTCATTTCAAAAAAAATCTAAAAAAGGACTTAGATGGCTAACAGACCACAACATTGTAACTGCAGGCACATAGAGGACAAAAACCTTTGCTTACTTTGCTTAATGACAGTTTTAACCAAAATTTCTGTATGTATTGCAAGACCCCATGTGGTTTTCCACAAAAAGAAAACCCTCTTGCTGATGCCAATCTCCCTTGGCAATGTCCAAGCCATTCCTTGGCAATCCTTGGCAAATGCATGCTACTTAATATGTAATACATCTTCCTTTTGTGATTGGTCCACCCCAGAGATGCCAGAAAAGAAAGTCCTCTGACAGCTATAGCCTTCAGGAGTTGCCCTTAAAATATCAATGTTTGGGATAATTGGCATAGTAGTTAGAATTATTAAGTACATGATATTATGATATGATGTATTTAAGATAAGACTCAGTTGGTGGATAACTGACTTTATTGTGTAAGACAAAAATAGTTATATTGTAAGTTGCCTAATATTGTAATGGTAAATGGATATCATTTACACCTCATTTAGTGAATAAATAACTGAGGTGTTAGTACTTTGTACCTTCATCCCAAGAATCTTTCAATGTTTCCATTACTTTAAGTCAGTCTTACAAATTATTCAATTCTTATTGAGAAACTTACTCTTTAGGGCTATTTTGTTGTGTATAACACTGTATCCATTGAGTACCAAGCCTGGATTGAGAGAGGTCAAGGGATAAAGAACCATATGGAGAGATAATAAGAGTATTTAGAGGATGGCCAAGTATTTTCAAGATATTATGTGGAACCCATATTAGATGACTCTGATTGAGATAAGACAAGATCCATCCATCTGAAGTAGAATACCATGGCAAATCAATTTGAAATAGTGGTTGGACAGTTTGGTCTTTGGATTCAGTGCTATTCAAAGTCTCATCAAATAAATATACAACAGATCTAACTGAATCATTATGACCATGTAACTCCTGCACTTGATTACCAGTAAAGACATCCCATACTTGTACAGATTTGTCATTAGATCCAGACACAATTTTAGTTCCATCAGATGAAAATGCAACAGATGTGACCCATTTAGTGTGACTTTGTAACTCCTGCACTTGGTTCCTAGTGAAGACATCCCATACTTGTACAAATTTGTCATTAGATCCAGATACAATTTTAGTCCCATCAAATCAAAATGCAACAGATGTAACCCAATTAGCGTGACCTTGCAACTCTTGCACTTGATTATCAGTGAAGACATCCCATACTCATACAGATTTGTCATTAGATCCAGACACAATTTGAGTCCCATCAAATGAAAATGCAACAGATCTAACTGAATCAGTGTGACCTTGTAACTTCTGTACTTGGTTACCAGTGAAGACATCCCATACTTGTACAGATTTGTCAATAGATCCAGACACAATTTTGGTCCCATCATATGAAAATGCAACAGATGTGACACAATCAGTGTGACTTTGTAACTCTTGCACTTGGTTACCAGTAAAGACATCCCATACTTGTACAGATTTGTCATAAGATCCAGACAAAATTTTGGTCCTGTAAGGGGAACTGTCAGAGGACCGGTCTCCGGACCGTGTCCAACCCTATTCCGAGCTTAGTCCGACAATACGCCTATTCCTAGCAGATCCGACTGGCCGCTCGGCCCACCCTTTCCCCTTCCGTCTTGTAGTAGTCAGCCTTGATGAGTCATATGCCCAGACCTTACTCAGCATTGATTATTGTTAGTCATACTCCTTTACATACCGGGGCCCAATTAGTAAACAGTATTAGTAATAGGACAGCCACCGATGTAGTATATATAGGCAGCCTGTGGGATAGAATATCCCCAGGCTGAACAATAGCAGTGTTTTTCTGGCCTATTCACTGAACCGACCGTAAGCTTATCTAGCGCCATCCAACCCTCTGTTAGCCTTGCTTGCTTCTTGCCCAACTCCTGCCTGCCTCTGCGCTCGCTCGACTCTCGCTTGCCCCTTGCATCGCTGACTCTGTGAAAGGAGTTCTGCAGACATCAAGCGTTGCCCTTACAGGATGTTCAGCCTGGGGATATTCTATTCCACAGGCTGCCTATATATACTACATTGGTGGCTGTGCTATTACTAATACTGTTTACTAATCGGGCCCCGGTATGTAAAGGAGTATGACTAACAATAATCAATGCTGAGTAAGGTCCGGGCATATGACTCATCAAGGCTAACTACTACAAGATGGAAGGGGAAAGGGTGGGCTGAGCAGCCAATCAGATCTACTAGGAATAGGCATATCATCGGACTAAGCTTGGAATAGAGTTGGACACAGTCCAGAGACTGGTCCCTTGACATCAACCCCTCCTCTAAGTTTGTCGCCTCGGTGAACAGTGTTCACCTTCCCTGGGTTGGGCGAGAGCATTGAGCAGTGTTAGTGCCATGCAGAGGTGCCTCAGAAGTGCTCTGAGCATAATGCCCAAAGGCGTAGTTGATGACCATGGAGAATGACAGAGCTGAAGTCAGAGTAGAGAGGGCCATGGGCAAGCCAGCAGGCAGTGAAGGTGCTACCGAGACTGGCATAAGAGATGGATCATCCCAATCAGCAGGTTCTTGGAAGTTTGTGGTAGAGTCATGCATAGAGGCCATAGAAGGAGGAGGCGGTGCAGACTGAGTAGAGGGTTTTGGAGTGGATGAGGCGGGTTCCCTAGAAGGGGCCAGCGCAGCGTTGCCAGATCGCTGCTTCCATGGTGCGCGCACATGCTTCTTAGCGATGCGCTTTCCAAAGACAACAAGGGCTTCACCAATCTGCTGGTCAGTGCTCCAGATAGCGACAAAACGTCGGCCTTCACCACTAGCTGGACCAACCATGAAGGCGGCCAACCGAGAGCCAGACAGGTCATGGGCTTGTTTAAGACCCCACCCCTGGTGTCCAACAACATGTGCAACCAGAAAGTCAGGGAGCTCCAGAGCACATTTGTAACAAGGGACTTTACCGTTGGTAGGAGGAAGATCCCAAGCGAGAGAGATGGCCAGGGGAGTATTAGAAGTAGAGCATGGGACCCATTAGGGATTACAAGAGGGAGGCGCGGTAGGAGTTTTGGAGGACTTGGAGGGCTTAGGGTGGCCAGGAGGAGCAGAGCGATGGGCAATTGGAGCGTTACTACCCTTGTCAGCAGTTCAGGCGGCAGCAACCACATGTCCACTCTCTAGAGTGGCTAGTCTGCGTTTGAGGGTGGCAAGTGTTAGCTGCATCTGCTGCATCATAGAGAACCAGTCAGCGGTCCAGTGAGGCATCTTGGCAGGGCCCGTTCCAGGAACAGGAGGTGTACCGGAGGCCAGGGTGGAAGGACGAGCAGAGGGTGCCGCTGTAGGGGTGCGAGTTGTAGGGGTAGAGGGAGACCGAGAGTCAGAAGACATAGTAGAGAATAGAGTTGGATACTGTGGGCTAAGAGGGCGGACAGTGTAGGAGGCTGAACAACCTGTAAGGGAAAAGGCGGGCAGGAGTTGGGCAAGAAGCAAGCAAGGCTAATAGAGGGTTGGACGGTGCTAGATAAGCTTACAGCCGGTTCAGTGGATAGGCCAGAAGAACACTGCTATTGTTCAGCCTGGGGATATTCTATCTCACAGGCTGCCTATATATACTACATCGGTGGCTGTGCTATTACTAATACTGTTTACTAATCAGGCCCCGGTATGTAAAGGAGTATGACTAACAATAATCAATGCTGAGTAAGGTCTGGGCATATGACTCATCAAGGCTGACTACTACAAGACAGAAGGGGACAGGGTAGGCCAAGCGGCCAGTTGGATCTACTAGGAATAGGCATATCGTTGGACTAAGCTTGGAATAGGGTTGGACACGGTCCAGTGATAAGACCTGGGCTGGGCTCAGCGCAACAAAGCTATAATTAGTGACTTTTGTTGATAGCAGTTTGGCAGCTCACTCAGGCGAACAGGCGCGACGTGAACTACACATGACTAAGCGACCACGGGATGTTTAGCGCATGGGACTTCCAGACCACGGGGCTTGCTCACCTGACTGTTAACGCACGAGCCACGCACATGACCTCGGGCTCGATAACAGGTCACCGATCAAAGATAGCCGGCGCCTTATAAGATTATGCGTTTAACGACTTGCCGACGGCTATCAGCAGGTCGCCACTTCTTCAGCCCCAGTGCCTAGCGGTTAGCGACGCTTACCTTTACCGACGCTTAGCGACTTTGGTGACGCCAGCCCCCCTTGATTGTTTCAGACCCCAGGATAGTCACTGTTTATTTGACTGCTTTCAGTGCTCACTTGGTGACTTAGCGCTTGCCGACTGATAGACGCCGCGGGTTAGCTATTTCACATTCTATTCTTCTTGTCATAATCCATTCCCCATTTTGTTACTTAGCGACTTATAGTTTAATTAACACGGCGACTTAGCGCCTATAAATACTGTACATATTTTGTCTTAGGAGCATCGAATTCCATCCCCACTGTTCAGATCACAACTTGCACGCACTAAGTTCCTCGAAGTCGCTAAGGGACTTACTGTTTTACCGACTACGCTAAGCTTGCCGCTTCTTTGCCAGTCTTGCCGACTGTCTAGGTGCTATACGAGCACACTTCAACTACGTTACGTTGCCTAGTCCTTGCCGACTATTGGCACCCTAGCGCCTCGCAGGCTACATGGCTTAGATCACTAAGCACCTTTCTTCCAATTACTAAATTTTCCTTAACAAACTAAGTCTCTGGGACCCTGCCCGGACTTCCTCTCAACTAGCGACCGCCCAACGCATTACCTTTCACAGTAGCTAGGTACCGTTTACCCTTGACAGTACTTAGCGACTTTTGGGCGTCATCAAATTGGAGCCCACCACGAGGGACTTTAGGGCAGAATTCCGCCAGAAACTCGTTTGCAACACCAGCGCCGCCTTCTAGTTCAGTCGGCAGGCGCCACTATCCCTTTCCACATTTTGCCTTCTACTCCCCAGTTACCTGGAGCCTTACCACGTCGCACCTTAGCGCAGGAACTTGCCGATTACACAACTGAGCTTACAGTCGACGACATCCCAGACCTTTTTCCCCGCCAACTAGACTTTGACGCTAGTGCACCTGGCACTCAGACTCCTCTTGCCAACTTAGCTCAGGGATCACCGCCTAGTCCTATCACTCCATTGTCACAACTATTCAGAACCCCCACTCCTTCACCTCCAGCTTCACCACTTCGCTTACCAACTATTTCGCTACCGACAACATCGTTACCGACCCGCACTATGGAGGCAGCTGTCGCTCAGTGCATGCCGCCTCGAAACCACTTCTCCGCCCCCAAATGGGATGAGACAAAACCCCGGGAACTCACTCAATACTTTAAGGAACTCAAATACCTCTTTCGCAACTGCAGCATTACCGACCACACCCAAATGAAGGAATACGTGGCACGTTATGTGTCATACGACACGGCAGAAACATGGACTGGCCTCAGGGAATTTAGTGCCCCTGCTGCCGCTCTTGGCGACAACCCCCCACCAGCAGCAACTTACGAGGACTGGAAGACCGCCATGATTAGGCTCTACCCTGGTGCTGAAGCCTCTACACGTTATACGGTCAGCGAACTTCAGAAATTAGTACAGGACACTTTTGACAACGGCATATACACCCTTGGCGCCCTCTCGACTTATTACCGCGACTTCCAGAGAGTCGCCAGGTGGCTTTTACAGAACGGCAAGCTCTACGGGAATGAGGAACGTCGCTTATTCCAGCAAGGTATCCCCACGTCGCTATGGGCTAGGATTGCTAGGCAACTGGAAATCACGCAGCCTAACCACCACCCGGAGGAGCCCTATAATGTGGACGACGTCTTTGAAGCTGGTAAGTGGATCCTTAAAGGCACGGACACTGGCGTGAGTGCTCCTCGTCCTGTTGCCGTTCCTGGTGTACTGCCTGTCCCTGCCGCCGCCATTGCTCCCTTACCAACCCCACCGCCAGCCGATCGCTATGTGAAGAAAGAAGATTTGGACACCGCCATTGCTGCCGCAGTTGCTAGCGCCATGACCCGCATCAAAACTATGATCACCACTAGTCTTACCGCCTCTCGTAATCCCGCCCCTGTTAATAACCTTTGCCATTTCTGTGGTGAAGTCGGCCACACTATGACAAGGGGTCGCTGCCCGACGTTGGAAAACTACATTCGCCAAGGACGCATTCGCTAGGCGACTGACGGTAAAGTGGTACTTCCCTCAGGCGCCATCATTTCCAACTATCCAGAACTCAAGTCCTATCAAGAGCACGTGGATGAATGGCATCATAGAAATCCTGGTAACCTGGCGACTGGCACCCTTACCGGCAACGCTAACCCCGACATGGAACAAGCTATGCAACAACAGATGGTACTTGAAGTTATGCATTTGGACACTTTTAGCGACTCGGGCCACTTCACTAAAGACGCACGTATTGAAAGCTTAGAAAAGGAATTGGCAATGCTGAAGAACCAGGTCTTTGACAGTGTGGAAATTAAGCAACCTAAACAGCCCCTCAAAGGATACCGTCCGCTAGCGCCTGTCACTGCCGACCCTGATGTCACTTCAGCGCCTACCATTACACCCGCCGTAACCACCCAACCGCCTACCCTGCCTCCGTCACTAAACCCGCCAACCCCGCAACAGACGCTAACAGTGCTCCCTTGCCGCCTCTACACCCTTACGCGGGTTTACCTGCACGCTATACTGCGCCCGCCCAACGGAACTTTGCCGCCCCTGACAAGCAACCAGAAGGAGGATATAGACCCACTGCTCCCATATATGACATAGAAAAATCCAACCACGTCTTCAGCCGCATCATGAAAACGCTCGTCACCCTGTTGGTAGAGGAACTTTGCAGCATAGCGCCAGACGTAAGGAATCAAGTCAAAACAGCGGTAACCCCCAAGCGCACTCTTCAGGCAACGGTACAAGACGTTAGCGACATTGACGATGCACTACCTGGATTTTCGATCACTACTGACCCCACGCCTATTGACACCGACTTCGCACAACAACTCGCTAACGCCACCTCTGTGGACCCTGTGGAATCCTATATCAAGTCGCTAGCGCCAGGAGAAGACCCTGCAATCCTCACTGTAGCTCAGGACTCTCAAGCCATACGCTCCATTATGCTCACAGTCGACAGTCGCCAGGAAATTGAAGCTATTGTGGATAGCAGGTCTCAGATCATTTCTATGTCAGCCGAAGTCGCCAACAATCTGGGCCTGATATATGATCCAGGTATTGTTTTAAACATGCAAAGCGCTAACGGCACTGTAGACAGGTCACTTGGACTTGCCAAGAATGTGCCGTGCACTATTGGCGGTCTCACCTTCTACTTGCAAATCCACATCCTACGTTCTCCCGCATATGACATCTTACTTGGCCGCCCCTTTGACGTTTTAGCACGCTCCATAGTCAGGACCCTTTCAGATGACGAAACCACCCTCACGATTAGCGACCCCAACTCTGGCGTCCGCCGCACGGTACCGACTTTCCCCAGAGGTCGCCAAAAAGAGAAGCTCACCAAGACACCTGCCTTCACTGAACAACACCCGGGACATTCCAGGTGTTTTCACCCGCCATCGAGGAGGTGATTAGCGACGATCACGGAGATGTAGCGCTTACGCTAGATTATGACCACCAAAGTGGTCGTGTAAATATTGTTACAACTGCTTATCTTGATTCCGAAGTACTTTCGCCCTCTTTTGACACTAGCGCTGATGTGCTTAATCCCAGTACGGACCCCAAAAACATACAACCCCTTCCCAACTCTGCTCTTGCCTACCTGTACCTTACCGCTTCTGACCAGTTTGACCGCTTCACTTCCCCCGATACGTATCTTGAAACACTCCCTAATTCCTTACACCCTGCTATTCTTGGACTTACACGCCCTAGCAACTCTGTTAGGGAATCATCCCCTCCCTTACCTACAGCCTCCACCTTTGCTGTCGCTAACACTAATAAACGCAAAGGTGTTCAGGTCAAAAAAAAGTACAAGCCCATAGCGCTTAAAATCAAGCCTGTCGCCAGCATGGTATCTGGAGACTTCAGAATCGAACGACAAATTCTTGGCGACCCTCTTGCCGACCTCCCAACTTTAACTCCCAATCCACCACCCTTCCAGCCGACTGGTCGCTTCACCGAGGATCATCGCAAGCAATTCCTTAGTGACCATGACACTGGTTTTCTCACTTGATCAGAATTGGAGGTGCTTACCGACCTTATGTCCAAACAGAACCAAGCATTCGCCTGGGAGGACTCTGAGAGGGGTAGCTTCCGTACCGACTTCTTCCCGCCAGTCGTCATACCGACTATCCCACACGTACCCTGGACTGAACATAACTGACCTATACCGCCTGGACTTGAAGCCAAGGTTTGCCAGATCATACGCAGCAAGATCAAGGCTGGCGTCTATGAGCCTTCAAATAGTGCTTACCGCTCGCGCTGGTTCTGTGTCCTCAAGAAAAATGGTAACCTCCGTATTGTTCACAGTCTAGAACTGCTAAATAGGGTCACCATACGACACTCTGGCGTCCCCCCCTTTCCCGACCATGTCGCGGAATCCTTTGCCGGTAGAATCTGTGGCGCTACCTTAGACCTCTATGTCGGCTACGACGAGCGCCTTATCCACCCTTCCTCACGTGACCTTACCACCTTTCAAACTCCCTTTGGCGCCTTGCGCCTAGTCACCTTACCAATGGGCTAGACAAACTCAGTCCCCATATTCCACGACGACGTCAACTTTATCCTCCAACCCGAAATACCAGAATTCGTACAAAGCTTCATTGATGACGTTGGCGCTAAGGGTCCCAAAGACTGGCGACTCATTGATGGCCTCCCAGCGACTCACCCCGACAACCCTGGCGTTTGCCTAGCGCTATGGGACTTCTTCCAGCTTCTTAATCGCATTCTCCAGCGCATGAAGTATTGTGGCGGGACGTTCTCTGGCCACAAGCTTGTCTTATGTGCCCCTCGCTTCAAGATCCTTGGCCATGTCTGCACGCCTAGCGGACGTGTTCCCGACGAGTCACGCTTAGCGCTTCTGAAGCGCTGGGGTACCTGCCACAACCTGTCGGAGGTACGCGCCTTCTTAGGGACTGTTGGCGTCTTGCGCATCTTCATCAAGAACTTCGCCCACCGCGCTCATCATCTTAACCGACTCACACGCGCTAACGCCCCATTTGAGTTTGGACCGGAACAAGTTGCCGCACAAAGAGACCTTGTCAAGGCGCTACAGGAAGCACAGCCCCTGGTACCTATTGATTATCAGTCGCCAGACCCAGTTATCCTGGCGGTGGATACCTCTTGCATTGCGGTTGGTTTCTTTCTCTGCCAATGCCTTAGCGACAACAGAAAGCAGAGGCGCTACAACCGTTTTGGGTCCATTACGCTAAACAACAGAGAATCTCGCTACAGTCAGGCTAAACTTGAACTCTATGGCCTCTTTAAAGCTTTCCAGATGCTAAGAATGTATCTCATTGGCGTGCACAACCTCATTGTGGAGGTGGACGCTAGGTACATCAAAGGTATGCTGCAGAACCCTGACATACAGCCCTCCGCCAGCATGAATCGCTGATTGTCGCTATTCTAATGTTCCACTTTGAACTTGTACACGTCAAGGGCACTTACCATGGACCTGATGGACTCTCCCAACGCCCGTTGCAGCCTACCGACCCGACGCCAGACCATAGCGACGACAACACCTTTGACGACTGGATCGACCGCTTGCATGGGTTCATGCATCTTATACAACTTCCTATTCGGCTGCTCCGTAGCGACCAACCAGCTAGCACTTACTTACACCCCATCATTCCCTACCAGCCAACTCCCTTCATGGCCCCTCTCACATTCTTTACCGCAAACCTTACTGACCAGTCGCCAACCATCCGACGCGTTGAGGAACCCAGACCCCTACGAGAAAACAGTACCGACCTCACCTATGAATCAGTACCCAGGAGCGCTAAAGCCCAAGCAGACGGCAACTGCCTAGCCACCATTAAGGTTTGGTTGGACACCCTTAAGCGCCCTGACCATCTTAGCGACGACGAATACGCTACTTTCATATGATATGCCACCAATTTCTTTGCAAGCGACAATCGACTTTGGCGACGCAACAAGGATGGTGCTCACAAATTAGTGGTACAACCTAGCGACCGACTCAAGATCCTATGCGCTATGCATGACGATTTAGGCCACAGGGGACTTTATGCTACATGGGCTATCCTGCTAGAACGCTTCTGGTGGCCCCACGTCAGAGCAGACGTCGCTTGGTACGTCAAGACTTGTCACCTGTGCCAGATTCAACAGACGCGCCAACTACTCATTCCGCTGACGGTCGCTACGCCAGCACCTCTCTTCAGCAAGATTTATATCGACACCATGCACATGCCCAAATCGGGTCGCTACAAGTACATCATACAAGGTCGCTGCTCGCTTGTACACTGGCCCGAGTTCAGGATGTTACAAAGGGAAAACACCGACGCCATAGCTAAGTGGTTATTTGAAGACGTTATTTGCCGCTGGGGTGTGCTAAGAGAGATAGTTACTGACAATGGTGCCTCCATCATTAAGGCATTAACTTACCTCGCCAAAAAGTACAATATACACCACATCCGCATCTCCGGTTACAACAAACGCGCTAATGGCCTGGTGGAGCGACCGCACTTTGACGTGCGCCAAGCTCTCTTCAAAGCGGTAGATGGCGACGAGTCCAGATGGAGCGAAGCGACCTATTCCGTCTTTTGGTCGGAAAGGATAACTATACGCAAACGCATGGGGTGCTCACCTTATTATGCAGCTACTGGCACCCACCCCTTGCTCCCTGCCGACATTGTGGAGGCAACGTACCTTCAACCCGCGCCCAACTCCATCCTGTCCACTACCGACCTGATCACCAGAAGAGCTATCGACCTTCAACGACGCAGTGAAGACTTAGCGCGTTTACACAAAACTGTCTTTAGCGCCCGGCGCCAAGCCACCCTCAGGTTTGAAACCGATCATAGCGCCACCATCAAGGACTACAACTTCAGTCGTGGGTCGCTAGTGCTCATGAGGAACTCCAAGATTGAGACCACCCACAACAAGAAGATGCACCCACACTACTTAGGACCATTGGTAGTTATTGCTCGCAATCGTGGAGGAGCTTACGTGCTTTGTGAATTAGATGGATCAGTGCTGCACAGACCGGTTGCCGCCTTCCACCTCCTTCTCTACTTAGCACGCGAACAAATACCCTTACCGCTGGAGGCGCTAGACATTGATACTACCAAACTCAGGGAACTCGAAGAAACCGACCTTTTAGATGATGACGACTTACCGCCTCCAGAAGAAGACGACTTGTAGTCGCTAACACCCTCGCTAAGCCTTTCCTACTTACCAATGTTTCTTTATCTTTCTTAAGATTTTATAAATACACAGACTTTCTTTACATACCACAAGACGCAGCGCTAGCGCCCTATAGGCGCCTGGTGCCTTGCGCAACTCTTACACAAGGGTTTTCCGCCATGATGATCTACTGAGCGTTCCCTTAATAACTCAAGTCGCTAAAAACACCACTTTTGCTAAGTCTTTTCTTTCACAAGTCCTTTCAGTCCACGTTCCCTTACTATACACACAGACTTTCTTACTACCGACTTCTTACCTCACACAATATTGCAAGTCCCAAAAATTGTCTATACTACATTGTTCTCCCTACTACAAATTCCAGCTATGTACGACAAGACTAAAAGTTCAAGATTTTTACAGGCGCTAGCGACTAGGCCTGGTCGCGGTCAGCGGGGAAGGAGAAAGGCGGGAGCGGGAAGAGGTCCTCGGCTTGGACATTGTTCCTCTCCTGCCAAGCTAGCGCCTCCTCGCAATCCTGCTGGTAGTGCCTCAAGATGGCGACACTGCGCCCCAGCGTCCTCCTCCGCATCCTCAACCCTGCCATCTCGTTGTCGACAGCCCGCATCTCCCATGCCATCACCAACTCCATACCGGTGGCACGCTCCAT
>QLOM01001429.1:0-10362 GCA_003313785.1 Termitomyces sp. MG148 | reverse complement strand
CTAACTGGGATTCGTGAAACCATGATACTTAGACGATACATGCTGCCTCTGACGTCTCGGATATATATGGTTTTATTACTTGTGTACCGCTGCATAGCAACGATAGCAACGATAAGTATATCAGGATTCAACAAAGAAATAAAAGTTTGATGTGAAGAGATTAAAAATGATGAAAGAGGAAAGAGAGTCGACAACCCGGGAGTCTCAGAGCCCCACACTCAGTGCGTAAAGCATTTCCCCGACAGCGTCGCACACCACGAAAACGCAAGTTCTATATACAGATACGATAAGAACTAGTTGGTCAGGTCAAACCAACGCCAGCGGCGCTACAATCTATGGAGCTGTCCTAAGAACGACTGTCTTGAAACACATAATGCATTTCATCTATGACAACGAACATTGTTCGGAGCAGGCCTAGGTCGAGCTACTGAGCGTAGGGACGAAGTGGCGAATATGTTCAGGCACCAGATCTTTTGGCAAACGTGCTATCGTATCTAGCGGCGCACGCTTCGCCAATGCAAGAAGATTGAGACGAAGATTTCGCAAAACTGGATCTTCGCTCATTGTCTGATCCTCCGCCTTAATCTCGAGACAGTCCTTGGCGTCTAAAGACGGTACATGAGTAGATGCTGGGCCCGTTAAAGGCATCATGCTTCCAACTTTGATCCTCTTGTTAAGATCGATAAGCACTCCGGCAACGTAATCCAGGACTTGCCCGAGCTCCTCCGGGCTTTCGAGTTCATAGTCAACGTCCTCGCCATTTGGGTTTATTGACGAGGCGTCGACGTCCATCCATGTCTTCTCGGGCTCCTCCGTCTCTTGATGGTGAGTTCCACCCTCCGCTTTTCCACCTTCCTTCTTGCGTACTCTCCGTTTCTCCCTGAAAACTTGACCAGCCCACTCTTCCTCACTTTGGAATAATTCATCCGGTGTCCTTATCAACGCTCCCATGTCAATCTTATGTGATTCGATTTGCATCAGAAGGACGAGAGCAGCGGCAGACACTGGGTAGAGCTGTAGTGAATTTCTGACATACTCGGAAAGAGACACGAAAGGTTTTTCATAGGAATTCCGATGGCTAGATGTTAACTTTTGTCTCGCGAGCTCAATGGCAGTTTCACGGAGTAACGAGTGCCGACCCTCTGTCAAAGGATCGATAATCTCTTGCTCTACCCAGGTCATTACAGACATCCCCAAGGCCGTACAGGGAGCAATACTCTGTAAGGAGGATGAGATCAAGAAAAAATTAGTACTTTGAACTCACTCCCGGATTTGACAAAAACTCAGCCAAGCTCCGAACGTAGGCCAAACCATCAACTCCACCGTATACAACATCTCGGATATATTCCTCGGCGGTAGATGCTCGCTGAGTGCTCCAGTAATTATTCTCGAAAGATGCAGGAATTTCTTTCTTGGACTCCAGTAGGTTTGCTGGTGCAACTTCACAGTCGAGAGTATCTCGGAGGACTTGCACTATCTTCTCTTCCTCCGCTCCCTCCCTACCTGCAATTTGGCGCCGACATATCTCCTCTTCGAGCGCCCCAGCGAGAACCGCATAAGAACCATAGTCGGTGGCCTGGATCTCCCGAGGTGTCTGCCACGGAGGTGCCTCTGGCGGCTCAGATTCGTCTATGTCTTTCTGTTTGCTCCGTGTAGGATTTCGTATGATTGTCCAGTGACGTCGCTTGGTTGCCAGAGTTTCTGTCAGAGCGAACTGAGGCGGTGGTCGTTCAAGATATAGATTGACGGATTGATAATACGGGGGCTGGGCGCGAGGGGTACTTGATTGCGATTGGGATGATGAAGGGTCGTATTGGGGAGGCGTGGTGAATAACGGAGGATGGAGTTGCGTAAGATACGGTCGTGTTTCTGGTTCCGGTGCAAGGGCAGAGAGAACCGAGAATGGATCCTCCACTGAAAGACGTCAGGAGATGCGATGGATTATGAGGATGAACGTACTTTCCGAGTAGTCCAGACTACCATCTGCGTGAATTGGCGGACCTTCCTTCTCAAATCGAAGTCTTTCCTTCTTCGTCTTGTAACGCTTACCTACGGGAATCCTCCAGTACTAATGAGAGAACAGCAAAGTAGGATTTACCCTTCAACTTGAGTGCGAGCATTGTTTGTGCCCAATCCGAACCTGGAGGAAACGATCCTAAACCATCTTTCGAACCAGGAAGTCGCCCTTCAGCATCTACACTCTCGGGAACTTTGTTTGACGGCACCTGCGCAGTCTTCTTGTATGGTCCACGTACTCCTCTTCGACCGGTCAGGGCTTGAACTTGGGAGGAAACAGAAGGAGAACGCCGCCTCAGTGTTACGTCGTCTACTTCCATAGGCGTCGCTACAGTGTAGTCATCATCATCATCGATAACAACTGGGGTCGCTTCATCGTCCTTTTCTATTTCTATATTCCAGTCCGTTTCGTATTGTATGACAGTTGCCGCTGCCTTGGAAATATGATCCAACCCCCACGCTTCAATTCGTTCTGCTTCCGTGTAATATATGGACTCAGGAGGATTGAAGGCCTTGGCATTTGAGGCGACCAGCCTCAAGTCGGCCTACAGAAGAGTCAGCATCACGATGCTTTGAATGGTAATCATAAGCTACGCGCCGTGAAATCTTCGAGAGAACGATATTTCCCTCTCTCAACTTTTAAAGACATAGTACCAAGGTCCATTGGCCGTTTCACGACATCTGTATACCCTGGGACTTGAGATACAGCAACGGGTTTCAAGAAGAATGCATAGTCGTCCTTTCTACGTGTCATTGTCAGCCAATCTGCCCAAACATGAAAGTGATAGGGAGCGAACTTCTTTATCTGCGTAATCAGCTTCGTCAGGACCTCTTTCAGTGGCTTCAGCTTCACTGGCCGAGGAGCCTTTCTCTCCTCTTCTTGGAGGACATAAGACCCTGATTTTCTGCCAACTTTAATCGCTTTGCCGCCCTTGAGTGCTGGCAGTACAAGAGTTAGCCCAGAAGATTTGGAAGGTCCTGCCCGCGCTGAATTGCTCAGTTGTGTAGATGGAAGATGAGCAAAAGATTCAGAAAAATCCATTTCACCCGTGGCAAGAACGTCGGAGGTAAGGCCGTCGGAGTTATGTAACACGCCACATGTTTCGGCACTTAATGCCGAACACTGATCCTGAACAGCTGAGTGGAACAAGTCGACCCGGAGACATAATAATTGACGAAATGGTCATTTGACGGGTCCAAAATTTGTACTCGGACGCGCTGGTCAACCAAAGAACCTTCTGCGGTGGCGGTGCTAAGATCCAAAATCAAATCTACCTCCTTGGTTGTGGTCTTGCTTTTATTGCACTTATTGTTATTTTCGACCAAATTATCGTGCGTCGTTCTCGCGTTCTGTGTTGTCATGGCACACCATGACATGCGCATCTAAGGTCCATGATGATCTATCTATCTCCAGGATGATTTCTATGCTTCTTCGAAGCACGCATGACTTACAGTAGCTTCTTGAAAGACTGAAGAGCAGAGAAAGCTTAGTCGCCATTATCATCTCCATAGCGGGAACTGGACCGCTACATACCACCCTCGTGTTTGAGGCTTGGGGTAGCAGTGTGTATATAAACTAGGAGAAAAACAGTGCACACGAAAAACTATCAAGTGATACCCCACAGCTGTTGCCTTTCTACTTTTTGCTTCGTAATCACTTGCTTAAATACGTCTTGGTTTCAGTTGTCGAGAGTTACTGAAAACGACAAGCTCCCGCCGTCGTTAAGATCTATTGACTGGGGAACAAATTCATCAAAGCTCGTGTTTTCCGAGTTGAACCATTTCCCACCAATAATAAAGAATTTGTTGGGTACTGAACACTCGTTTCGTTTCAGCGGATCCTTACTTGCTTGCCGATTCTTTTACTTATATCAAATACATTCGCGCGCAATTTCCACGCGCTCTTGACCAAAACGAACGTCTGTCGGAGTGTGACAAATGTGGTATGGTGATATACAGCGAACACGACAAAAAGGGCCACCGAGGGCCAACGACTCTGTTTTGTCTCGACCTCATATCTCATATATATTTACAGCAGCTACTTCCAAGTATCCTCAGTCACGTTTACACGTCTCTGAGGGTGCGTCGTGCTCAACATACTATACTAACTTAAACGTAGCTAGAAATACTTACGTGTTTGCTAGGTGTTACCTGAACACCGGTCTGATAAAAACAACGTCATCCGAACTGGAGGAAACCCGTCAGAGGTATGAACGAGGACATATTATTACACGTCACTATGTCACGCGTTGCTTGAGATGGAAAGTTACGACGTCATCTGGATGTATTCCCCCAGGTCAGGGCCGCAGATCACAATCGATCAAAACCTGTGTCATCATCAAGGGTGACAGATCCGCCATCCTTTGAGCGTTCGTTGCTAGGACCCTGCGACATTAAGTCTGAAACCTAAACCTTTTCACAATTGAGTTTGGACACCATGATCGCAGTGATGCTTCCAATCACCAAGGCTACTGAGCAGTTTCTTTAAAGCTGTGCATTATCGTAATATCATTCTCACTGTGTCGCTCTACGACGAAGAGTAAATTATCACTAGTGAAGAAACACACTTGGAGATGTTCTCGGGTGACCTCACCCGGTAAATTATCCGAAACGTGGTATAGACGGTTGCAAAAGAAACATAATTTGGTTGCTTTGTCGACAAATACTTCTGACACGCAGTGAGTCTGAAAACCTGTTGCATCTACCCTGACTTTATTTCCTCTTCTCAACAACCGGGATCTCGCTCCTTACCGCATTAATCATCGATGTGCTGAAGCTGTACCACAACAAGGTTTTTTACCTGGTCTCCTGACTTCATGTCTAAATCTCGTTCTACGTCTCTAACACCCAATACTCTCTCTAATCTCAACCCTTCTGACTCGACGACCTCACGGACTCCTGTACAACTACGCTCTCCCTCTGAATTGACTCTCCCGGAGAAGGATTCACAATCTCCGCCATTTACGCAAGTCCATCCTTTACCGCACCCAAGTCAATCGACCTCATCGACAAATTCCCAAATGACACGACAGTTACGACTGGAACAGATCGCTTCCAGACCGTTTCTTGAACACCGCACCTCATCTTACTCGCAGGAGTCCGTAGCGAGCACCAGCAAGGGTAAAAGGCCGTCTGAGTCTACAGCGCCTTCTCCAAAGAAAAAGCGTACGCGAACTCTCACCACGCCTCATCAGGCAGCCGTCCTCTATGGACTGCTTGCCAAGGTATATGCCTCTCTTGCTATGACGTCCTGTCATGAATCTTGATTTACATTCATTGACGCAGTCTCGTTTCCCTAATGCCACCGTGCGAGAAGAAGTCGGACGATCTATCGGGCTTAGTGCTCGCAAAGTACAGGTTCGACGTCGTCTGATCCCACTTTTGATGACTACTCACCATATTCTACTGCTGTCTAGGTCTGGTTTCAGGTATTTGACCTTCTAATGGAAGAATCTCCGCAAGGAATGACTAGCTCCGTTCTTTGATTATAGAATCAACGCCAGAAAGCTCGGCGACCACAAAGTAACCCGCACAGACTACCTCATGATTTTGGCACATTCCCAAGCGGCTCTGGGTCGTTACCACTTCTTCCAGGGCCGAGCTACTCAGCATCCACGTCGTATTCTGCTGAGATGGGGCGCTCAGTGGCGCGTGAGTATCACACTTTCGACCCATCTTCTGACTGGGGCGAATCATCCCTCCTGTTATCAGGCCCGGGAATGCCTGGCTTTCAATCATCATCTGACCTGACATACCGCGGACAGCGCGTTATCCCTCATCGGCCAGGCACATTGTATGAGGGGTTCAGCGATCTCCGAGATCGATCTCCAAGATCACCAAGCCCCCTGCGCTTGTATTCACCACCCCCAGTCCTCAATCCAGCACATGTTAGTAGGCCGTACGAACATGATCCTTCGCGTACTCTCCCACCTCTGTCATTCCCTCCAACACTCCCCCGCCCAAGTTTTTCTGCGCCTAGTTCCTCTTCTGGACAACCTCGTGCTACACTCGACCCTCATCATAGAGAGAGACGGTCATTGACGCCTGTAAACATATTTTCTTATCACCTTGCCGAGTCGGCGGCACCAGTTACGTGGTCTCATCCTTACACTGTGCTGCCACAGCTTCAACGACCCGCTTCTTCGTTAGAATCCACATACCAATCATCCCACCCATCACTGCCATGGGCGCTGCATGATCATTGCACAGCAAGTAGAAGCGTCACTCCTTCTGCGCCCGCCACAGAGCGACCGCCCTCAAGTGGTGTCGCTGCCTCCCCAGTTAGGCCGTCCGAGAGGTTGAGACGCTACGATCCCATTCGCGGTATGTTCATATATTCTTCGCCTCTTGAGGAACATTAGGACCACAGGATTACATGCAGAGGACTCAGTACCATTGATACATCTATGTCTACACGTTACCATCCATGTCTCTTCACGAAACTTACTACGTCACCGATCTCAGATGCGACTCTATGAATGCTTTTTATTGCCTCCTTTCCACCATCTACCTGGGACTGATAAGTACTATAAATTTCGCGTCAGAGCTGTAATTTAGTATCACTTCTTAATAATTTTTCTATCTCGTCATGCCGTGTAGCGTCTGTTCATCTAGTATATTTATGCATCGTAATACACCAGAAATGGGCACATAATTGTCGTAACAATAGAGATGTCAGCTACACATTACACACCGGTACTTCTTTTTTCCGCCGCAAGCCTAACCTGCAACTGAGCCCTCTTTCTTAGTTTTGTTTCCATTACATGAGAATCAACGACGTATTGATCGTGAACCTGTTCCGGCTGCATAGAGAGCATTTGTTGGCGTAGAAGTTCCGTTGTTTTGAAGCCTTCGTCCATGGGTTGCGGTATATCGGCGATTTCCTCTGCTATGAAGCATCTAGCCCTATCGAGTCTAGCAGAAAGATCATTACGAGGAGCGGAACGAAAATCATCAGCGCTGACGCCAGTGGAAATTAAAGGGTGCGTCGATTCATCAATGGGGTTATCCTGTAATGTTACCTCCAAATGGTGGGCATCGTGCATAATTTGATGGGGAAAATCCATAACAGCCGCATGTAACAAGGTATTTGATACAATGTTACAACCACCTGATAGTGGTGTGGGTGCCGGTATGAGGGAGGAAGAAGGAAAAGGATGCGAACGGTTATCTGGTACGGACACCGAGGATGTACTTGTGCCCCTCGTTGGAGTATTGGCAATCGACTGTACTGTGGATACGGGAGGCAATAGCTCGTCGGACGATGATAAATGAAGAGGGGTCTTTTGTGGCACTAAACGACATAACTCCGTGCCGTACTCTGTTCGTCGGAAAGAGGGAAGGGAGTCCGATGATAGCGCCAAGAGAGCAGGGGCAGACGATGAGTCCGATTGGGCGGAGAGAAGAGGATCGAGGTGGCGTTCAGGTCTTGTACCTTTAAAGCTTCCCCGCTGGCTGACTAATCCACGTTTCAGATGAGTCTGAACAGATTGAGCGAGAGAGCGATGACCGGGCCTTATCGCAGACAATCGCGGGGAAGTAACTGGTAAACAGCTTTGAGCACTTGGATGCGCCACTGAGCGTTCAGCCGCAGGCGGTTCGACTTCCAGACGGGCACCCTCAGCGACGTCGACACGGTTTTCTGTTCCACGTGCAAAGTGTTCTCTCTCCCTCTCCTTCCTCGTAATGTAAAATCCAGACCTCCTTGACTCCCGGGCATCATGGGCTAGGTGCGAACATGAAACATGAGTAGCGTTGAGAAGAGAACGTGGTCTCACAATCAGAATTCGTCCTAGCAGTCTGTTCGCTTCCTCTCTTGTCGGATTGATTTCTACATGGGGCGTTTGTCCTTCTAACATTGGTTAAGGATTCGCAAGTTGTTTGAACGTCATGCGTGAGGTAACGCCTTCCTGTTGGAGAATTTGAAACTGATCTACCGCTACTATGTCCAACATTGCGGGAGGGGGAACGGGAACGGGAATGGGAACGACGGACGGAACGCCATCTCCGACTAAGTTGTGTAGGTGAAGGTTCTTCATTGACCGCATCATACTGTCAGACGTGAGTGAGAATGTACAGCATTTTGGATGGCCCAGGACACATACTTGTACGACGCTGTCATAAACGAAGAGATCACGAAAAGGAGATCTCACAAAAGAATAAATTTCTAGATCTAATATGTTATCAGCAGGTTATGAGGATGAGGAAGCCGTTTACCATGCGCAAAGTGCTCAGCATTTACGTAACGCCTCCCCTCCACGTAAGGCTCATCGAGATCAAGAAATTCGGCAAGCAATTTCACAGCAGATTCAGATCGGATATCAAGAGACTTCATCAATGATATGGTGAAGGTGGTGAGAAACTGAGGCTTGTTGAAAGAGAACCTTTCGTAAATGATACGAAACACAGACCTCAACATCAATGTTGTCCCACACCTGCAGCTCGCGCCGTAGAAAGATTGTAGTACGTGTGATCAGATCGTTTGATGCGGCAAATAGGGCTGGCGTAGGGTATGGGCGGTAACGCGTGTACGCGTTTGATGCTACATGCTGTTGTTTGTCGCCTTATGAGAAACTTTCAAAGTCGGAAGCAGTACACAAATAATGGCAACTCACTTTTGCATAGAGATTGTGCTGGTATATCCATCTTCTTTTCTCGATAGATTGAGCGAGTCGGTCACTTGCTTGCCTCTCTTCCCATAACCTTCTTTCTCGCTCCCTTTCCCTGGCAGTACGCTGTCGTTGTCGAGAATCAAAATTGCGCTCGGGTACGGGTGACTTTCGCAAAGGAGGCAAATAATGCTTGCGGAAATCGTACTTGGAACGGATGTTGTGAAGGAGGTAGTCCCCAACAGATTGAGAACATAGTGGACACCGCCGCGATTGTTCTGATAGATTCCCTGCTCAGCGGATTGTCCATGCGCCAGACTAAAAGACGCTCACCTGCCCACATTGTGACGCATTCAAAACAGAACTCATGTAAACATGTCGGAACCACGGTACGGTCCACAATGTCTTGTAAACATATACTGCACTGAAATTCGGGGTCCTCGGTATCATCTATGTCATTGGATTCCGACAGTAAATTAGAAGGAGAGGGAAGCAAAGATGTCTCAAGCTTAATAGGATTGATAGACTGGCTTCTCGCTTTCCGACTCATTCACTGATATTCCACTGAACAGCTGCACACAATGAGCCTGTAGGCGTGGCATCAGTTCCCGAGAAGTAAATGATTATCAATCTCAAAATTCCTACTGTTTTCTCTGTTTTCCTGGGTATTGGCGTAAATCAGTAGTAAACTATATGTACTTACTACTCTCAGTCAGCAAAGGCTCACGTGGTCGACTCCCTCACGTGTTCATCTCGCGTCGGATGAGTTGGTTACCATTCCACTCATTCCACTCATTCCACTCAGGAAATAATCTACGACTCCTCTGAAGGATCTGAAAAGAAATCAACTACAAACCGACGGATCTCTCCATACAGAGCATATTGACATGGAGTTTAAGGGTTCAATATAGCCAGACTCGTATTCGCGATGCTCATGCGGGCTACAGAGCAGGAAAGAATGAATACTTTACAAAACAACAGCGACGACGGGGCACTAGCTTTTCTGAGAACATTTTTGAAACACATTGAAAATAGAAACCTTGTTGAGGAAACAAGTACCATGGGTACACTGTAAAGACTAAAGGGTTGATTGACATCGATATAGATTGCCCAAATTGTGCTCTCAAGACATAAGACCAACTCAGAGAAAAGATAGTTATAATTGACATTTCTTCGGATTTTTTTTTTTGGAAAATTTGGAAGAGAGCTAGCAGAATCTTTGCTTTTTTGCGGCAAAAACACTCATAGAAACACTTCCGTGAATACTCGTTTATTAAAAACGTAGAAGTGAACTTCCTACCTTCTCAACAGCGCCTTTGATTACTCTTTATGAACGCCACCCGGGCGTTGTTTTACAAGGGAAACCAAAGGAAAAATGGAGATCTTCCGGCTCAATGTTCGGAATATCGAGGAAAGGTTCTTCTCTCTCACACGCTCATACAATTGAGCCCGAATGAAGGCTTTAACATATGACAGAACCGTGTGCGGTGCAGTCTGAGAAAGATGATATACTTTCAGGCAGGCACGCTTTCGCACATTCATTTCATCAATACGTTGCTTGACAACTTTGGGGTATCATTCGATGAAGACAACCGACATAGCAATGATCATGAGAAGATCAGTTATTAGAAACATAGCTTATGGATCGTGTGAGACACATTGCCTTAAATTAAAAACTGGTACGCACAAGACTGCGGTTACCAGTGCTCTGGCCTGTACCTAGCTCTGGGCAGTGAAA
>QLOM01001428.1:0-12142 GCA_003313785.1 Termitomyces sp. MG148 | reverse complement strand
GAATCTAATGAGTCCATCCTAAATCCGCGCTCACGCACGAGCAAGGGCAAGTCCGCTCATCTGCATTCTCGAATTAGACTGTTTTTATCTATCGATATTGGATTCTATACTTATGGGTGAGAAATGTCCATACATTATTCCAAACAAGATACATCATGGTTCATAGTACTCAAGGGTATGAGCATCCATCCACCACCTCGGCTTTGAGCCCAACAACGTCTCCAGCTTCTGCACCTGAGCAACCGTCGGGCAGAGTTTCCACCCCATCGCATCAAACGTGCACATCGATATTATCGCGCTATGTTTAAATTCCGGATTGTCGCCTTCATACCGAGTAGCCTCAGGCGGCGTCTCATCATCTATCAAGACCACCTCGAGGCCAATCTCAGCACTGATTTCATGCTGGAGGTACATGATAAACCAGCCGAGGATCTCCCAGTCGTTGTCATCCTCTATGTTGATGTGGTTATGTGCAAACTCTATGACCCAATTGTGATTCAGGGCAAAGCCGTAGAATGAGAGGCGGTCACGGGTTAGGTGTGGAGGGGTGGTTTCTATCAACTTTGGACATTCTATTTGACTCCTCGGCTGGCCTTTCGACTCTATATTGTTCAATGCCGTCTGCAGAAATGAGTAAAAATAGCGCAAGCGGTTATGGTTTGCATACTGCGTTCTTTTCCATGGTCGAACTTGTTAGAAGAGAGGCAGACTTGGTTGAATTGTGTTGATTGTTGAGCGAGCGTTATAAAGGGATTGTCACGCGATCACAGGTTCACCCCCCCTGACCTTCCCACAAACCAAGCCAAACATTAATTGATGGGGTCTGGTACCGACCCACACTGAAAATTGCATTGGGACAGATTGAGCCAAAACGAGTGAATTCGTGCCCACCAAAAGGTGCTCGATCTGGTGCGAATTTGCTCGAGATATGGCTCGAGATTTAGGACTGTTATTTGGTGGAAATGAGCAGTATCTAGCCGTATTGTATTGTACACCAAGATTGAAATCAATTTTGCTCAATTACTCATTTGGCTCGATTACAAAAATATTGTATTTCTTGACCTTTGCTCATACAGAACACTATGTACAAAAAATACAAAGTCCCACCGTCGAACTGTCCCAAATCAATGTATCTATGATCTAACAATGCGTCCGATCATCCAGATGCGCATCATTCAGTCGATTTTGCCTCGGGACGCTGAAATGGATGTTATATGAGATGAAGGCGAGTGGATACAAGGTTCGTACTCACCATTTTCGCCCAAGCATAATTGACCATGGCGGCGACCTGCACGGTCTGGTCCAATATCGATGTGCACGTTTGATGAGGTAGGGCGGAAACTCCGCCTGACGGTTGCTCAGATGTAGAAGCTGGAGACGTTGTTGGGCCCGAAGCCGAGGTGGTGGAAGGATGCTCATACCCTTGAGTACTATGAACCATGATGTTGTATCTTGTTTGGAATAATATATGGACGTTTCTCACCCATAAGTATAGAATCCAATATCGATAGATAAAAACAGTCTAATTCGAGAATGCAGATGAGCGGACTTGCCCTTGCTCGTGCGTGAGCGCGGATTTAGGATGGACTCATTAGATTCTACAAGATTAGATATGCAATTGGTACACTGAGAAGTTTGTTGATTGAACACGGGTAAGTAGGGAGAAAATATGGAATTGCAAGACTGGAAAAGACTACAATTCTGGGTTGATATCCTGGAGTACACATCGATGAAATTACTTACAGAGGAATGAATAGTATTTGGGTGATTGGGGAGAGTTGGAGGATGCTGGGTTGACCCATACATCCCTTGGAGATGTGTTATGTGCACGGTGCAACCGAACAGTTCATTGATTGAAAGGGAGAAAGTATGTGAGCATTTGGGATTGCAAGTGACGCGATCAGTTGCTCCATATTCCGGGCAGCTGGTAACAAGCAAGCCGCTCACCACCGCTTTGGGTGCAGGAAACAAACAATTACTCAGAGCCCTTTCGAATATCGCTTTCCATATGGAGTTGTTCTATCAAGCCAACCCTCAGTCCCCTCATCGCCTCGCTCGCATATTAAGCGAGTGTGGAGAGCTTGGGTAAACCCAGAGCTCTGACAGAGGGGTTATGGGCGAGAACGCTAGAGGAAGGAATCAGTCTCACGTGCGCGTTTGTTGCCAGCTTTCCATTCGGACTTGGTTCTTTCACGTCTCACCCTCAGCTCCTTTATCGCCTTCCTCGAATATGAAGCGATCTGAAGTCTAGGAGTATGGAGAGCTTGGGTAAACCCAGAGCTCTGACAGAGGGTCATGCATATGGCAAGAACGCTTGAACTTTGAAGGAATCAGTCTCACGTGCGTGATGTTTAGCCAAGACGGCCTCGGCCAAACAACAATATGGCAACTTCGAACTTAGAGAGACTTGACTCCAGCAATCCTCCAACTCTCATCTGCTGGACCTCTGGGATCACCCAAGCTCCTTTTTAGTCTTCTGGGATCACCCAAAGACTGTTCCTTTGTAATTTCATTGATGTGTCTGTAACTCTATCGATGTGCACTCCAGAATATCGAGTTCTGGGCTTACAAACTCTCTACCAGTCTTCTGGGCTCACCCAAAGACTTTACCCTCACGCTGGCATGGTAGCGCCAGTCGTCTGCCGATGGTCTGTTGCTTTGCTACTCGTTTGTCGCCTTGCGGGCAGAAAGTTGCTTCTGTTGTTCAGCCCTTGCTTTTATCGCCTTTGTCGTTGTCTCCATCGTGCGCCGGCGGGTATTTCATCGTTTTTCCTTAGCTTGTTTGCCGCCTTGCGGGCGGAAAGTTACTTCTGTTGTTCAGCCCTTGCTTTGAGACATGTACCATGTTGCTCATTGTCATCTGACATTTGTGTAGGGGATTGCTCAGGGTAAGTTTTGTTCAATTGACACTGACAATTGATGACTATCATGATCAGTTCGGCGATTATCTTGTCATAAATAAGGACTTGAATCCTCCATTTTAACTCAACCCCTCTTTGCTGCCCATCTTACTGTTACGATTCCTCAATATGAGTCTTGTTGGGCCGGGTAGCTCCACTCCCTCTGCTTCCATGGAGATTGATCCAGCCATATGAGTCGCCTTGCCGTCGCATGTTATGGTCACACGTAAACAGCTCGACGAAAAGCTCCGATTGGCAATGGCAGGAATCAACGATTTACGTGAGGCGTCATGGTATGCCCCTTGGGCCATTGCCCTTGACCTCCTTTTCATGGATGTCGGAACGAAGAATATCAGCTGTTATACCGTCCCACAGTTGCCTGTAATCCGTGGTTACGACCCCACAGTTAATGACTTCATAGTCCTTGAACCAGACCAGGACAAAGTGGGAGATGATCATAATTCTACTCAGGAGACTGCTCTACACACTTTGACAAAGTTCCTGTCAATGACCGTCTCTCCTTCTGATGGAGCATGGCGGAATGAAAGCGACGCATCTTACAATGGCCAAATTTCGAGAGACATGCCATGTAAGCATCTCTCATTGCATGTTCTGACATGTTACTGACATATCGAACAGGGATTTACCTGGAAACCCCCAATAATCCTGTCACACCGGAAAGGAAATCTGGGCTCATCCAGCCACCGAATACTTGTTGTACACCTTCCTTGGCCTACTCACACACAACTTCTACCTTCCAAAGAAAGATTCGTTCACATCACGTGCCAGACTTTTTGCAGATCGCGCAATATCTCAGTGACGACCGTACTCGGCTACTTCACACTCATTTAGTCCTCATCTGCGAGATAAAGCCACCAAGCAGCGATATCCATGTGCCCATGGCAATTTACATGACTCGGTCCCAAGTTGTTGACCAAGCTCGACATGCCTTCGCGGCTGATCATTTATTGACCGTAATTGGTTGTATCATTGGAGTTGGAAGAGCGTGGACGTATTTCGATATCTACCGCCGTGACATACCTGAGTCTCCTCAACAAACTCCTCGCGGACGCACGCGCTCACATACGATCAAGCGCAAGTCCACTGCTCAGGAGCCCACAATTGACAATTACCATCATCTTAAAATCCCAGCACGGTTCTTGAAACCAATTTTTGGTGACAAGATCTATCTAAAACTTCAAGACGCACATGGTCAATCAGATCATGCACTTGCTAAAGTTCACGCTCATCTGCTTTCTCGAATTCATAAGCGCGAGGTATAAACAACTCTCAACCACTCTTAATGTATTTTTGTTTTGTGAATGTATGGATGTATACTTTGTATGCAGAAGAGCGAATCATTGAGCAATCTGCCTGATAGCAGCTTCTCAGCAACAGCTTGATCTTGATATCATCGTGAACTTTGGCTAAAAGGGACAATGAGCCGGCTTTGTATCACATGCAGGATCATCTGTGATACCGTCTTGGTGCTCTCCCCATCTTTCCTTTTGACATGAACGACGGCGGGAAGCTTCAAGTTTGCCAGTGTACTTACGCCAGGTGCAGGGATGAAATAATCTCGGGGAATGGAAGAGGGCGTCTGGTCCCTCCTCGCACATGGAAGAAACACAATGATATGGACCGGACCACGCAGGTCGCCGCCATGGTCAATGCCTCTCAGGAAGCGGCTTTGGCAGCCCATAATGTCGAACTGGCTAACGCAATAGATAATCTTCCGATTGGCAGCCTCACCTTACATCCGTCTGGGACCGAGCTGCCTTCTCATGAAGCAGATACCCAGTTTTCCAGGACAAAGAAACTTACGTTCCTCTTGAAAGACATCAAGAATGCCTTAAGCTCCCTGTGCACAGAGCTGTTGATGATAGGAATTGCGCCTGCTCAACCAGACGATAATTCTTTGTCGGACAAAACGGCAGCACTCAGTCGCATCAGGCAGGCAGTGGTTGAAGAAAGAACCAGGCTCATTCCTCTGGCAGCGTCAAAGATTCCAGCTGTGGTAGGAAGCTACCAAGCAGTTAGTGTGGTGTACAACGATGTCTTCTCGCTCTTCGAAGTTACCACCCAGTCGTGGCAGGATGCGCTGCAGAAGCGTATTGCAGAACCCCAAGCAGCTGCTGGGAGCACATTTGATAGTGATGGGTTTACCAAAGTGCATTCTGTGATACTGTCTACTGACAACCGTTGTGTGTAGCCCCCCACTTTTGTTCTGGCTTTCTAGGAGTAGCTCCCTTTCTGCAAGCCGTGATTCTCATGATCGCCGTCTGCCACGTCGTTCTTCGTCTCCCTTGTCGGGGTACCTACTGGCTCTTCAAAATGTGTGAAAAAATTTTAAATTTGGTTGTTGAAAAGGTTCCCGCCGCATCGCAGGTATTCTCATTCTTGTTGTCTAGTAAATTTCCTTGTGACATTCGTTCCGCAATGAAATCTCTGAAGTTGGAAAGGAAGTCGGAGGTTTATGCAGCTTGCCCCGCGTGTCACACAATATACCGTGCGCTCCCGAAGGGCAGAAAGGGCGGAAAGACCAATGGTTTTGAGGAAGAGGACATCCCTGACAGCGTTCCTGTATACCCGCAGCGCTGCGCCGCAATGCGCCACGGCCACAAATGTAAAGAAGTACTCGTTCGGCCAAAATCGATTGGACAGCGGAAAATTGTAATTTTTGTCCCCGTGCGCCCTTATGTCGTCTTTGACTTTCACGACTGGTTTGTGGACTTGCTTTCGCGTGAAGGATAAAGATGGACAAGGCTTGGGAAAAGATGGTTGTTTCGCCGGACGGGAAGATAACGGATATCTTCCAAGGCTCTGCCATCCAGGACTTCAAGGGTCCTGACGGTAAAACTCATTTCAGTGCGTGTGGCGGCGACAGCACTGGTCGTTATCTGTTCTCACTTAGTGTTGATTTTTTCAATCCCTTGGGCAATAAGCAAGCTGGAAAGAAGATATCTGTGGGCATGATCTCTCTTGCATGCCTAAACCTACCGATTGCAGAACGGCACAAACCAGAAAATCTGTTTGTGCAGCTAATTCCTGGCCCGCATGAACCCCCTGTGGATGTGGATGGTTTGAATCCTTATTTGAAACCCATTGTCGACGCTTTCCTCGAACTTTGGACAGGTGTTTTCTTCAGCCGGACTGCTGAGTATTGTTATGGACGCGTCGTCCATTGTGCTATCATTCTTGTGATCTGTGACTTGATGATGGTGCAAAAAGTGGGAGGGTTTACCGCAATAAGTCACGAAAAGTTTTGTTCTCGATGTGAATGTTCCAGATCAGTTCACGGGTACAACGATTACAACTATGATTTCTGGGTACCGCGCACCAATGCAGAATCCAGGGAGCAGGCGGAGAAGTACCTCAACGCTTCCTCTCCAGAAGATGCTCAAGAAATTATCAACAATTCAGGTGTTCGATGGACTGAGCTTCTCAGGCTACCATATTACAAGCCTTCATCGTCCCTTGTCGTTGATGTCATGCACAATCTGTTCCTTGGCTTGATTAAAGAGCATTTTTGCAGCATCCTTGGCTATGACGAGAAAAAGACAAAGAAAGGTCAAGAGAGGGGTAAGCCTACGAAGAGCCTTGTTGTCAAGTTACGTTTTTCAGTGGACAATCCCCAGCCGGAAAACAAAACGCACGCCAAGAATGTTCACGCACTCGTTAAATGGTTATTGCAGCCAATGGAAGTCAGTGAACGGGGACAAGAATACAAAGATGCAGTCAAGGAATGGTCCAAAGCCAGTTTACCGGCTTTGAGGTGTGTTGCGAAAGGACTAGATCTCTGTGAAACATTTCCTCGCCCTACAAGACTTACTAGAGAGTATTATGCTCGAGCTATCATCACCTGGGTAGAACTGCTCAATTTCTTAATTTATTCGCTCAGCTGATCAGTCTAAATAGCGATGGAAACAAGTTGCAGATGACGAGATATGGGAGCCTGGGAGTGTTTTCACAGATGAAGAGATGAAGGTGATTGCGGACGACCTAGAATATGTTGTAAAGCCTTCATGGATGTCTTCAGTCCCTCTGTCGTCCGGGTCAAAGCTCAAAGCAGACAAGTGGTGAACTTTAGGCTGTTTGAATTTGCCAATATCGCTGGTACGCCTCTGGTCCAAGGACCTCGAACAAGACCGATCCGACTTTCTTCGACTTACCATGTCACTTATGTCTGCAGTTTTGCTGGCTACCTCTCGAGTCACTAGCAATGAGCACTGCACTCGCTATGTTAAGTTCATGTTGGAATATTGAAAAGAGCTCCAGCGACTGTTTCCACTCTACGACTGCGTTCCCAACCATCATGTGGCATTTCACATTCCAGAGTTCATCAGACTCTTTGGTCCTGTTCATGGGTGGTGGGCCTTTCCGTTCGAGCGTGCGATTGGTCAATTACAACGTTTATCGACAAATTACAAAAAGCGTGAGTTGCTTTTCAAATTTTTCAGTTGTCTGTACATTGACCAAGAAATCAGATGAGTATGAGGAGACCATGTTATGATCCTGGCACAAATTTTCCAATTTAAGAGGTTTATTTTTCAAGAAAAGTTGCCCCAAGGTCGTAAAAGATTGCCTATCATCATTTGAGACTCTTGTTTGACCTCAAACCCGTGGCGTCCTCGCAGCTGAACAAGGTGAAGCAACGATGTTCCTCAATTCAGATGAGCAGGAGATTTTCAATGAATCCTCAGAAGTCAAAGGTAAACTTGTTGCCCTCCCCCCCCCGTTTTGCAGATGCCTTCAGAAGAGCTCGACCAGATCATGTCGTTCCATCCTATGCGCTCATGCGATCTCATGTTTGCCATATGGGCCTTTTGTATATGACGGAATCGAGACATTACGGCAACAGCTCAGTAATACTGCGGAGTATTCCTGCTCCGTTCATCATCAAGCAGATAATTGAGTTTCCAGAGACAAACTCCAACATCAGATCTGTAGGCCAGGTCAAGCCGCAGATGCAAGGAATTTGGATTGTCGGACTGCATCATCTGCCTTCGGATATTGTCCATGATCCATATGCAGCGTGGCCTGAGCTTGGAGCGAGCGTGTGGAGCGCTCGTACGGATACACAACTCAAGGCTGCAATGGTTTCTGATATTGATGCACATTGTGCGCAAATTGAATGGGACGAGTATATTGTAGTTGTGTCAACGAGGCACGTAAGTGTCTCAAGCTTTTCTGTTCTTCCAGGAGCGTACTTATCACAAACCTAGTTTCTACCTTAACATCGCCCAGATTTATATACAATCTAGTTAATGCCTTGTAGTTTCGTGAATTTGAGGCAGTTCTTGTGCTGTAAGCAGAGTCTATGTTCATCATCTTGGAACATCTGTGGAGTTGCTCATCGTCTTGCATCGATTCGCTCAGCGTCTGAGGACAAACAAAGGGTGCGCGCTTGGAAGCAAGTCGCCTGATTGTGCAGCGTGGGGCTTTTGTGGCCTTTGATCAAAACTCTTTGTCTATTTATACCTCAAAGGATTGAGTTTCCATAAATCTCTATATGTCTATATGTCCTGCTTTTGATGCCCGTGTTTCGTACCGACCAGCTTTCCATTCCTCCATGGAGCAGCTCTGCCCCCAGGCCTATGCGCAGTCGGGGAAAACGGGCCGTGACTCCTTGGAGCCGCATTGCATCTGGCCCTCACTGTGCTGCTTCACCGGACGGTACATCGTCTACGGATCCACTAATTTGCTTAGTACTCCAATTTCTTTTGGCTGTGCTGCACCTGGTTAACCGTTTGCAGGAACACTCGCAAGAGAATCAAACTCACATACACTCTTCCGACGGCCTTTTAGAGCGGAGCATTCAGTTTGGTGACGTTGACAATATTGAAGGCGGGTGTCATTGAGTCGCCGAAGATCTCGAGACCAGGAAACAAGTGGGCTATTTTCCAGGCATATTTCTTTCTTTGACTCACCTTGGTAGATTGGCGAATTGAGTATAGCGCTGAGACACGCTAGGGAGGAGCTTACGACTCTCAAACAACAAAGAGATGAAGTCATGGGCGTGCGTTGGTGTTATTTTTGAAATTAGACGTTCCTATATCATCGCTCTAGGACTGTGAAAGACTTAGGGTCCAATTGCTCAATGAGCAAATCCGGCTTGAAGCTGCCACAACCGAACTCAATAGTCAGAAATCACAACTTGTAGCTGCCGTGGCTGAAATGGATCGCCTAACTCCGGTGCGTCAGATGCACTTTTTCCGTTCAACTCTGTTCCTTGAATATTGTAGTGCAGATTGTTGACAAGTTAAAAGAACTTGCTATCTGCAATGTTTGTTATCAACCGATCATAGATTTAACACTGTGAGTCACTCTTCCACTGCCACTTCATCTTAACTTACTGACTGCTTCACGAGCAGTCTTTCGTGCGGACATATATTCTGTTTAAAGTGCGCTGCGTGCTGGTGGAAAGGGGCTGAATTTCACACATGCCCTTTGTGTCGGAACTACTGTTTCCTGCCTGATCCTCTGAAGATGAGAGGCTTAGAAGAGGTATTTGCTTTGGCTGGTGCTTAGCACACGGTGGAAAGAATGTACAAATGCAATGCAAAAGCCATGGCAGTTATTATGTACAGCAACAGCTTTGCAATACATTCGTACCCAATGTACTCTTCTTTTCACCCCACTTCGAGACAAGCCTGAGCAAGAGCAAAATCTCCTTTGCCTCCTCGTCAACAAGCTTGTACGTCATCCCAACGACAAAGATGTTCGGAAACTTTTGTTCAAGGCTGTGTGGATCGGAAGGAACTTCTGAACACGTCTTATGAGTTTGAGACTGCCAAAGGCAAGTCAGCCACTCCCCCTTCTTCTTGCCCTTGGGAGTGGTGTTCACGAACAGGACCTCCGCCGCCGCCGCATCATTCTTCTTTGCCTTGTTGGCCTTGGCCTTCTTCTCAGCGCTAGGCGCGGCTTTGGCTGCCTTTGCAGCGAGCTTGGTCTCCTTCCCTAGTCGCTTTGCCTCCTTTTTCGCTGCAGATCTGGATGGGATACAGTGGAGGTACAAGAGACTCGCTGTTTGAGTCCGTGGTCTTTCCCGTGCCTTTGGGCATGACCCCAAGGTTTGTGAGCATGCTCCATTTCGCGAGGAGGAGGTCGCGTTTCCCTTGCAAATGACTCTCCGATGACATTTGGTCTTCATAGCCTTAAGAAGTACGGGATATGCCATGGTGAAATTGGACTTGACCTGAAGCCCGGGTTAGGGTTTTCTCTCCGACACACTAACAGTGACAACGCGTTTAGCTGAATGTGAGCAGGCGACATATCGCATATTCAAAATGACTGGACTTGTGTTGTTTCAGATGATGAACTCACGGCCATGGAAGAGGAAGAAGAGTTTGGTGCAGGTTGCTGTTGATCCTCTTTGTTCATTGCTGACGGTTTAATCAGGCTCGGAAGATCAAGATTCTCCAGAGAGTTTGGGCGGTGAAGATGATATTGACGACTCCAAAGAGGACGAGAGCGACACGGAAGAAGATCACGCGGAAGGTGTGGATGGTGCTGCTGAAGAAGAGATTGAAGGTGATTTTGAGTAAGTTTTACTCAGTTTCATAAACTTTTAAATCTCACTTCTTTCCTAGCCGGCTTGTTAATAGTATCAGGTCAAAAGATGATCCTTTTACAAGTGCTGGACTTACGAAAGACTGGGACTTTAACATTGAAGAAAAAGATGCGGAATTTCTCGACGATCTACGTGCAGCATCTGGAGTTGGGCGCAGGAGGAAGAAAGGGGTGAGTCTAAGGCGCATGAATGCACGAAGTCTACTCATTCAAAATCCAGAAAGGCCGGCAAGTGGGACCAGCTCTTTCCCAACAGGTTCGTTCCCTCATTGGTGACGGCAACCAAGCATATGTAGACAGTAACCTCCCGGAGCCGCCGCTGCATGGTCTGTACTCGCACAATGTTACACGGACATGGGGCAGCCTCAGAAGGCACTTCAGCTGAGAATTATGGCTGCTCACCTGATACACGATGCGGATGAGTGGGATTGGCTTGCAAGCCAATCCAGGGAGCAAGGATACAATCAACAAGCCTTGTACTGCTACCGCAAAGTCTACAGCCTTGACCCCTCCAACGTAGACACGCTCTGGGACCGTGCGTCTCTCACAAAAGAAATAGGCGATTTGAAGACGGCGCGTAACGCTTTCTTCGCTATCCTCAAGCGTTTCCCACATGACCTGAGTGTACTGTCTGAATTGCGTCCTGTCCTCATCAAGCTCTCCGAACTCTCTATCTGTGCCGACCTTTTCATGCAAGCATTCGGCCATTATCAGAAAACTTACCCATCCGGTCGGGGTATGGACATCACCTCCGGCACCGAGATCCCTGGTGGCGGGTTTGGGCTCATGGAGCTACTTGTCCTGGCAGATCTTTTCAATACCCTTGGTGAATATGAAAATGCCATTGATGTCATTAGAAAGGGCTGTCGGTGGCTGCAAGGCCGGGCGGACCAAATGTACTGGGATGCATGCGATGACGATCGGGAGTATGATCTTCCTGAAATGCCACCGCGTGGAAGCATCGGTGAAGATGGAAGCGTTGCACCGAGAAGGTTTCGTCTGGATATCAATGCTCGGCATCGACTTGCGGTGGCTCAAATCAGGATGGGGGAGATAGAAGAAGAAAAGGTAGGATTACAATCGTTCCTTGAACCCGTCACTAACCCAGTTTAGCTACATGCCAATACAGTTTTGTCACAGGACGTCCTGGACTACACACCTCTCTATGCTGAGATCGCCGACGCTTATTTCGAACGCGAGTTGTATGCTGATGCGTGGCCGATATACAAAATTCTTGGATCTGATGCTGCTGTACGTTTCTTTTCTCTCTCAACATTGTTAATCCTGAGACCTGGGTCCAGACAAGCAGCTTATATATTCTACTTCAAACCGCTGCATGCCTTCGCATGTTGGATGAACTCAAGGATGCCGCAGAGGTGTATGAACAAGGTAACTTCTGTTGCTCAATTTATTACTTCGCTTAATGACATACTTGCAGTCCACCTGGCTGACTCACCAATGCGCAGCTGCGGGAGCTAGAAGCGGAGAAGGAAAAAGAGGTGCTTAGGGGGTACAGGATTGTAAAGGAGCAATGGGCGGGTATGCTTGCGGATGACGAGGTCTCCAAGATCTCACCTCTTGCTTAGAATCCGCGTTCTCTTGACCCACAGTACTCCGACGACAACAACAACAACGACAACAACGACAACAACGACGGCAATGACGACGAC
>QLOM01001425.1:0-16262 GCA_003313785.1 Termitomyces sp. MG148 | reverse complement strand
ATATATAGGCAGCCTGTGGGATAGAATATCCCCAGGCTGAACAATAGCAGTGTTCTTCTGGCCTATTCACTGAACCGACTATAAGCTTGCTCCTTGCATCGCTGACTCTGTAGAAGGAGTTCTGCAGATGTCAAGCGTTCCCTTTACAAATACAGTAAAAATAATCAAGTTGATTTCAAAATTTTGTACAAATGTTTTTGTCAAAACCATAGAAAAAACATTGTAACCAAATGCAATGAGCCATTACCTTTTGATGCAAGTATAATAAGGTGTTTTACCAGGTGGTGTGAAGAGGTCTTTCTTTATAATCATGCCCAATTTTATTGTGCCTATAAATAACAAAAAGAACACTCATGTGATTTGCTTAAGCAGATATGCAAATATCTGGCTATTTTGATGTCATGTGACTTCTAATTGGAAAATGTGTGCTATCTAAGACAAAATATACAACATCTCTACTTATTTTTTCTCATAGTTTCCCTCTTTCTTCAATACATTTCCAAGGCAAATGGACCTTTATCCAACTATGTGTATCTTTACATGAACAAATACTATTAGTATTTTCACGATTTCACATTATCATGCCAGCTGCTTATCACACAGATGTCAAAGGACTTAACGACACATGACCAAAAATGTCGCAAAATCGTTATATGAGCATAATTGCTTTGTCATTTAGTATGTCATCAATTGGAGTGCTTATTTCATTATTGTGTCATTAAATTGTATTCAATTCAATTCATGTCTTATATTGTATGTTATAAGGCCCCTTTTCCTGAAGTTCAAGACATCCTTCTTGTCCAAACTTCAGGTGGGTTACATTACTATTACTTACTTATAACATTTACTTAATACATCTTTTTTGTCCGAACTTCAGTCCAAATTATCAAGAGACTACTGCCACGTGCTAGTACAGGATTGGGACATAAGAATGTCCAAATATCCTAGTCCTCACAAAATGGTATGATTCTAAAAGACTTCAAATACATTGTATAGAAGCACACCTCACCCTCCATTAAATAAAAACTTTAAAATAACCTTTACAAAAGTACTAAGCATAAGAAATTAAATCAAAAGCCCCAGAGCAGCAAAGTGTAACTACCATGCACATCAACAGGCCACAGATGAAGAGATACCTGATCTGACAAAGGAGCTACCTATTTGTGGTCAGACACCGGGATTTCTTGGGTTGGATAGCAAACTCTGAGTGGCTCTTTTCAATTTTCTCTTATATTCGTACGTTATGCTTCTTTCTGTCATGTGGTCATTATGAGCCAATTTTTCATGCTTCCAGTTGGATTGAATCTATCATTCTTGTACTGATTGATCATCATCAATGCTGTTGTCTTAACTATTTAAGCTGCTCTTCCTCTGACACTCTCCACCTCAGATGGTATCGCTGTACCACCCCATAAAGGGATATTTCCATTCTTGAGAGGATTATGCTCTATTTGTATTATTTATTATATTTACATGAGTTTTCTCTTTCTCAAGTGCTTCTGCCTTACTACTTACCATACAAGGTCATATTAGATTGGAAGCCTTTGCTCATATCTGTGTCTCTGGCTTTCTGTTTGATTCTGAAGTCTACATTGGTTCTTTCTTCCACTTTTCTTTTCAGCACCAATCAGATCATTTTCATTGGTGATAACTATACAATAATCCTGCATCTGCCTAATACTAAAATGGGGGGAAAGAAAGGGGAAGATGTCATTGTAACTCAGCAGGTGGAATTGGATCCTATTGAAACTACCAGTTTGCATCACAACCAAAACTTGATAGATTCGGACAAACTTTTGGCAACCTAAATGAACAGGATGAAAAAGAGAGTCTCTTTGACACAGCAAAAATTCTTGCTCTGGATTAATAGTAGAATGCAAACTTAGGATATACTGAAAATTACTGGACATTGTTTTTGTATTGGAGGAACTACTCATCTACTTTTATTGGAAGTTCCTCCTGACATTATGAAGATACTGAGACAATAGTCATTGGATGCATTTCTCAGATACTGGAGACCTTTGGAGATTATAACACTTCCTAGGGGTGATCTTCTCTGGTGTTTAGATATGCGTTCTCCTGTCACTCAGTTTTTTTTTTGTTGGGTTCCCACTCAAGGTTGTCACATACCCCTATGCAGTGGTTTTAGAATCATTGCATCATTGCATATACTCCCATCTTTGCATGTGTGTATTTGTATTAGGTTAATTTACATGGAATAAGATTTGTATCTTACAAGATAGTGATTATCCTAAGTTGGGTTGCCTTTACTTAACTAGGAAATGGAGGAGCAAAAGGGCAATACTGGACCATTGAAACAACTTGGATTCAGTAAAGAACAGACTGATGACTACTTGAGACAAAAAAACAGAACTGACTAGAGAATCCACTACTAAAGGAGCAGGAATATACAATAATACCAGATGGGCACCCTTTCAGCCACATAGCCTACTACTTGCCACTTCAAGAGAAGTGGCAAGTATAACAAAGTTCTAGTCTTGTAGCCACAGCTACATAGTATGACCTCTTAAAGGCATTGTAACAGATGTAACCTCCATGGAGTATGACACTCACTCAATACTTCCAATGGACACTTGGTTTTGGGTGCCAACTGGAAAAAGAACTGGAAACCATGACCATCCTCCAACAAGCCTATTGTTCTAGGACACATAGCATCAAAACCACAGGAGCAAGTATTATATTCATACCAATTCACTAGAGTCGTATAAGAAGTATAACCATGTCCCTCATATTTCAACATGCAATTTCTGAGATCAGCCATTGTTGAGGTATCTGAACTAATCAACGTGGAATAAGTGATATTTTAGAAATTGAATGTCAAATCAGGATATGCACAATAAATATGGTTCTCAGACAGGTTATTCATCACAGCAAATGAATGACTGAAGAAAATCAGACAGAGAATGTTTTCTTTGTTGGTGACAATATTCATCTGAGCAAGTTGTCCGTCAAGTACTACAACTCTCTTAACATTCCATAGAGGCTTGGACATCAAACTGACCAGATGATGTGTTTGCGTCACTGAATACCTTTTGACTAAGGCATGTATGAAGGTGTCCACCAATCAGTTAGAGACAATAATATTCACATTTGGACTGAAGCTCCCTGGATGCAGTAGAGCTAAAATAGCCAATCCAAATATCACACTCCTAGTTTTATGTAATAAGAACAAAGCCTCCTGCATATCAAGACCAAAGTTGTCCTACATGCAGAAAAATAAAAGTGTTTGTACACGTAACACCATAGTGTTATGTTGCATTCCACCAAGATTGCAAGGTCATGGAGATTGAAATAGTCAAACAAGATGTCAAAAATATCTAGGAGCAATTTGTCAAGTATGAGGCCTGTGTTAGGGAATGTTGTCTGTTCTAGGCAATATTTGTCATTAGCTTAATGAATACCAATACTGTAATGGACTGTATGGATGCAACTGGGAGGGGTGCATTATGAAAAATCTTGAAAACAAGTTAGCAACCGAGGGTGTGTTATGCATGACCAACTGTGATTTAGGCAACCATCAATTGCATTAGGTCATTGTGCTGAAGGAAGATGATTAATTTATATAACTTTGAACGTCAACATTGGTTTTGAATATATTTTGTGCTCAGCCTCTGTATCTATGGTTTATAAAAAGAAGAGTGTTCTGGCAGCACTTGCAGCATGAGTTGCTCATCTCAATGCTCTTCTAAAGATTGAGATCTCTCTGACACTGAAACAAGGTATCACTTCTACTTTGACACTGAAGATGTGGCATAAGAGGGCCTTTATTATGCCTTTAAACAATGTCTTGAAGTCTGCTTTGAAGTTCATCTACTTTAGGGGAAGAAAATCACCTTTTGAAAGCGTGAAAAGCGGCTTGAGAGGCTCATTTACATGTTAAAAAAAGTCCTGAAAGAGGTTCCTTCTGAGCAGGAATTTGTCCAAGATAGATGGCTTGAAAAGCTCATCACAGCTACAAAGGCCTCTGGGGCAAAGATTCCTCCAAAGAAGTATGTTTGAATTGATTGTAAATTAGAGTAGAGAATTCAACCCTGCTTTAGGAAATCTGCAAAGAGTGAAGACAAGGATGTCACAGCACCCATAAAACAATCTTTTGTGATTCCTTCCATTGCACCAAAGCTTAAACAATGGTGGCCTATTGTGATTGACTCGGATGATGACCTCCCAAGTCTAGTATCTGGGAGCCAAGTTACTATTGCGTTGATTATGGGTTAGTGGTAGAGAATGATAAATCTGGGGTTTTGCAAGCCAGAAATATGGAGGAAGACATTTGGGCATTTGATAACAATGGATGACCCATGGTCAGAGGCTCTTTTGCTCATAGAAAACATTTAGATACACCTTTCTTGTACTGTTTTTACTCAAAAATTGCAAAAAATACAGGTGTGTTATTTTGGATTTTCAACTAGCAACTCTTCATGTGTTACGTGTTACATTTTGATAAATAGGCAACTTCAGAGGGCTGCGTTATGCATTATGGTTGCATTCATACAGTCCATTACAGTATGAGGTTTAGGTTCCATGCAACACACAAGTCTGCTCTTGTGTTCTAGTATAGTGCTCTATCTTCATGGGCAAGGCAATGTGATAGTTTGAAAAATGCATGAAAAGGCACACTGGTTCTGACTTTCAGAAGCTGGAACCAGTGCAAAAGAGGTGAAAGAAAAAGAAGTGGAAGGTTGCACAGCTTGAATATTTATAGCCAGAGTTGCAGTGCAATTGGAGCAACATAGAGGGTATAAGTTTAATGATGCATATGAAATGACAGCCATTTTATTTGCATTACGGTGTACAAAGGATTTGAGGATTTGGGGTGTGTAAGACAAGGAGCATGGAATCTAATAGATTTAGAAGTTCATGTAATCATTTTGTGTGACCCAGCTATAGAGCAAATTTTGTTTGGTCTACAAAATCCACTATTAAGTAGTGAGATTTACTCACTTATGTGTGATCATTGGATCTCTCATGAAATCTATGCTCTAACACAAAATTTTTGATTACATGTTACTGTATTATATAAATATTTGTATATATATATATTTAAAAAAAACTATGTCTTAGCACAAAACTTTTAATACTATATTACTGCATTATATAAGCAGCTGTATATACAAACATTTTTTTTTATATCTAATTCAATCTTTTCTTTTTAAAAACTATGTTTGAACAGAAAACTACATCTTAACATGAAACTTTAGACATGATGTGACCATGACCATATTGTTATGTAAGCATTTGTGTATACATAAACCCTGTGTTTTCCAGCAATCTTTTCCTTGTATTTTTTACCAGTCTCAAGTTTATTATGCTTTTTTTCTCTCTGTTTGGATGTGGGCTAGGCTTATTCTTGTATTTTTTTGCATTTTGAGGCTGTCTGCCACCCTTTGCTCCGCTTATTCATGTTGATCTTCTTCTCTTATTACTTTTATACGTCTTATTGTCCATGTTGTGGTCACTGCTTCATACATTAATCATTTGTTTAGGGGCAACTTACTTTTCATTACTCTGTATCTTGGTTGGTCTATTGTATTGCTCCACATCCTAATGGTGTCTCCTCATTTTGGAGTTTCCTATAAACTGTATCTCAAAAACCATCACATTTCTATTATCTTCCATAATGTATGTGGTCTTAAGGCCTGCATTCTAACAGTGTATGCTCTATGGAGTCTTCACAGTCACATCCTTCTACTTTGGCACTGCTATTCATTCTATAAGTTCTCCCAAACTATAATCTACTGCCCGTTTCTGCTTTCTCTTCTTTGTTGTTGGCATATGAGTTCTTTGTATGTATCAACAATTGGGATGTTGTGGGAGACAGCTCCATTTGCAGTATTGGGATTATCCAGTGTGTTTTTGGTTTCTTCTTTGTCTATAAATTCTCTGACAAATCTTCAATACCCTCTGCTTTCTCTCTATTCTTTGATATTTTATTACTTTATAGGTTTCTATATGCATTCTATTCACCTGAGCTTCCTGCTCAACTCCTGGTTTTCAATTTGTTACTATATTTATTAATGATGTTTGAAATCTGTGACATTTTACTACAAGTCAAGTATCTTGACTTCTTCCTTTTATGAGGCTGAAATATTTTATGTAATCACATGTTCATCTCTTATATACTTTCTTTGTACCATGTCAATTTCTGAAATTTTGACTACTACCAGTGTAATCATCAGTTTTACACATGATGCTAAAAAACTGCTGTCATCTGATATACCAGGTATTTAATGTAGTTTTGTAAGTGTTCTCCTTGTACTGATGTTTTGCACAAAAAATGTCATGTTACACAAATTGTTTAGTAAGAGTGGACTATATCTCCCATTTATGATTAGTTAAATCTTGGTTACGCCGTGCTTGCAACGGCCCATACAAGCAGGTAAGTAAATCAGCACATACAGCCTCATACCCAGGCGTTTTGAGGTTGAAGGAGAAATCCATGAGGTACAGTGTCAGACGAATAAACCTGACCTGCCCCTGGAGTGACCAATTTTAATTGTACTAGAGAAATTTTTGCACTTTTAGAAGGAAACCGTGTCTTATCAGCATAAAAATGAAATCTCTGAAATTTCTCCAGCTTATGTAAGAAATCCACTTTTTGGTTGCAAAAAAAAAAAAAAAAAAAAAAAATCAAGTCATCAGGTTTAGCATAAATTGTGTTGAAAACAACATGCCAAAGTGTTCACAACAATCCCAGCAAGCAAAAGCTCAGAGATCTTCAGGTAACTGCTTTAGTTTTGGCCTCATAGATGACAGTCCTACTGCTAAACTTCTTGATCCAGATTTTGTTCTTAACAGCTCAGAGTCTGATTCAGACAGAGAGTACAATCATGCATTTGTACCATATAATGAAAATATCAATGTTCAGTCTTGTTCTGGGGACTCACAATTGGAAGATGGTTCTGGAGTCGAGACTGATGAAGAAATTGATACTCAGATCACTGTTATTACAAAAAATGCAGTGAGTGATGTTCTTTCTCTTAAGAACATTTATAAATAATGTTTTAGATTGTAAAGTGGCCATGCCTTCTAGCAGTGCTTCCAATATATTCAGGTGCAGGAAGGTCAATAGTAGCCAAGAAAAACAAGCAGCTTAGAGAAGTGGCAAAAGGATGCAAGAAACTAGATGGTTTTTTTTACAACTAATGTAAAGCAGACCATATATCAACCAAACAAGAGACAAGAACACAGTAATATTGGCACAAATGAGATGCAAGAGGATCTACCAAGAGAATCACAAAGTACTGGCATGAAAACAGACCCTATTCAAGATTCTAAATGTGAGTCTATCAAGATCCCTATTGACAAATTATTGGATATCTCTGTCAAGGATGACATTGAAGATTTACTAAATGAACAATCTAGTGTCAAGATAATGGTTGAGCACCTGATCAAGAATGCCAAACAACATCACTCATTTCATGCACTGTTTCAGCTTCAAGCAGTTAAATGTTATCTTGAATTGCGCTTGAAATACTTAATCCAAAGATTGTTGATTCTCAAACTCAAGCTAGACTTGACACAGCAAAATCAGTGGGAAAGGGTCCATACTTTGCAAAGAAGATCCAACATCTCACTAATTACATTGGCTGCTTTCACATTCTCCCACCATTGGAATTTGGAAAATATCACTATCCTTCACTTCTCAATGACAAGCAGATTTTGAAGGTAGTCTGCTGTTATCTCACTGTTGTTCCTCTTAGTGAAGAGGCAATCACCTCGAAGGAGTTATCCAGCACACAGAGGAGCACCGCATAAACTCATAGGGCATAAGTGGGACAGGCCCATGTTGCAAAGGCTAGTGCAAGGTCTACCTAGACCTTGAACGCCTCCTTGTCAGCGGTCTCCCTTGCCAAAGAATAGGCCATCTCTGCGGTGCATCTCATGCAAAAAAGAGAAAAAAAAAGGAGGTGAGAACACCTCCAAATGTCCTGGACCTGCAAGTTGAAGCAGTCTGGAGATATTTGGTGTCTGCTAGCTAGAAAGTGCCACTGGAATCATTGTTTTTGAAGGATCCTGTCACCCAGGTAGTTATTACCGGGCTCCTCAACAAAATTGTTATGCTACAACAGCATAACAACAATACCATCAAGACCTTTGCTAACACTCTGAAGAGGCATCTGTTGTCTCTGGAAAAGCAGGCTGAGGCAAAGCACCTCAGGGCTCAAGACATGGCCCAAGATGATGGGTAGCGGACAGTAGCAGTTGAGGTGCACAAGGCACCTTTGCATCAGAAAGAGGCCAGAGAGTTGACTTTGACTCCATCCAAGCTGCATGACGAGCTTGTGGAAATGGATGCCAGCTTACAAGGACTTTCTTTGTCAGCACATGCTCCTGCCCATTCATTGGAGGCCCATGAAGCAGGTGGACAGAGTGATGTTGACAGCCATGGTGTTTGCAGTCAGAGTCCCAGCAAGAGCTGAGAGCTCCACAATGTTCTTTTTACCAGTGGTGCAATTCAAAGCACTACTGGATTTATATATTCCTGTGTCCGTGAAGAAGGACACCTAGTCAGACAATGAGGTAGAGGGCCAGCTACCAACACTGGCGTTGCTTGGACTGGAGGATCCAAGCGATGAGAGCAACGATGGAGAGCACCCAGTAGATACACCGTTGATGCGAAATTGTACTATTGAGCTGGCTTGGTCAGATTAGTCTGACTTAGTTCACTCAGGACAATTCACTAAGTTTGTAGGGCTTAGTTACACGCGCGCGCACTTTCAATGATTTTAAAAGTAGTAAATTTTATTTGATTTTTGAAGCTTTCTGAATTTAACTTAATTCAAATGAAAACTCAGTTGGGCTCAATAATAAAATTGTATAAAATAAAACCCGAAGCTAATATTTTGCTCGTAGGCCTAAGTCGTTGTGCTCCCTGGGGACACTGAGCCGTGGCAGTAATTGCTTGTTGTTCTCCCCGAAATCCTCTCCTTTTTATATCCCTCGGTCTGTGCACGGACCATCCATGGCTTCTGATATTGGAGAGGTGCCCGAAAAGAAATGAGAAATGCGTTGTAGTTCAGAATTCAGAGCAGATTTTGGATGCGTGCGAGGATTGATGAGTGCACCAGGACTGGCGCGGGGGCTTGTCATTATAAGTGGGCTGACGTACAACGCGTTGAAAGTGAAAGTGAAAGCAGATTTGAACCCTTCGCGTTTGCTCGTGCTCGTGACTGCCATGTGATACAACATTGGTGCAATTCAAACCTGCGAAATCGCCGAAGGCAAGTCATGGCAACTCTCTTTTCTTCCTCATATCCTTCATATGACCCGTGTTACCCGCATGATATTCCGGTTTCGTTGTTCTCGCGTTCCCAAGCTCAAGCCACGGCTACATTGATTTGCCGTGTCCTTGGCTCTCAGGAATTCCTCGTCTTTGGTTTTCTCTTAATCCCGACTCCTCATTCCTACTCCTCTGGATCGTATCTTCTTCGCCGCGTAGGTTGGTTGGCTGGTGGTGCGTAGGCCTATCTGCTCCGAGGGCTGGAGGGAAGTGTGCGTAGTCATGTCGAGATGGTTGGCAAATTGATGCAATGATCCCAGCTCGGATGTAACCGATCCAGCCCGGGCACTGCCACCAATTTGGCAATCAGATCTTGATGGTTCTGACTTATCTTTCTCAGCCGTGTCTATGCTTGTCTTTGTACTTTTCGTGCTCTCGGTTCCTCAGTGACACCTTTTCGTTGTAAGTGCCTCTTTTATGTCTACAGTTTTCGACACTGATTTCTAGCCTACAGTTTTCGGCCATGATATCATTTGTTTGGGACTTATTCTTACTCTACCTGGTCTCTGTATTGAGACCGGCGTGTCACTGTCAGAAGGAGAGATCTTGGCTGACTGCAAAGTATGGTTAACAAAGAACAAGAAAATTGCTGCCTATGCCAAGCACAAGGCTACTTGGCAGTCTAAGGTTGACAAGGACCAGGTGGAGCAGGCCACTAGAAGAATTCCCAATGGTCTGGGAGTTTTTATCAACAGTATGTCCATCAAACGTTCAAACTGGTTCTTTGGTGGTGCATTGGACTGCTATTTTTACTATTCCTGGCTATCCAACACTGTGTTTGTTGGAGACAAAGCTGTGGCCATAGTTTACTACAAGGCTGAGACCAAGGAGAGGTACTACATTACCAATACTGAGATTGGTAAGGTCATACCTTGGAGATTCCCAATAAATCTCCAGCAGTTGCAAAAGCTCTTTGAGCTTTTGCAGAATAAGTACAAGTCCATGTCCACCTGCATGAAGGCTTATTATCTGATGCACAAATTCCAGCACATCAGTTACAACTTTGATGCCTCCCTGTGTGACCGCACAATGGCTCTGGTGTGTACACTAGAGTACAAGCACATTGTGCCTCTTCTGGACCTTTCATCCCACCATATGAACTTGGCAGTCATTCTGACCTCCAAAGGATACTTGGGGTAGAAGAACCATGGTAAGAGGCCATTTTTTACATTGGCTGGCTTTAACTCTGAAGGTACACAATCTACCTTCAATTTGTTCAAGCTGGCCCAAAACATTTTATACTTCTGCCACCCATGAATGCAGAACTCAGTAGACTTTGCCTACCACATCCACAGGAGAATCGTGATGGGACATGCCCTTACACAAGCTCTCTCACTCCAGAAGCAAGCCCAAGAATGCTTTGCAAGGCTTCTTGCCTTGATTATTGTGTCCTGATCTGTACTAAGAGGCTATTGTCAGGGGACTTTCATTTCCGGAACTTCCGTTTTTGGAACCCCAGAGTTCTCTGGGGGTTTCTGGAGATCTCCAGAATGCTCTTGTGCCTTCCAGGAAGTACTGCATAGTTGTTCTCATGCCTCTGCCACCCGTGCTGATGCACCATACTGTGGCAGAGGAATCCTTAAACTCATTCTCTTCAGATTTCCCTCTGCCAAGTGATTAGTTATATTTCCTGTTGTACTGTACTGTTCTAATAAACTTTGGATTTCCCTCTGCCAATTGTGTGACTTAGCCACAACCTCCGGAGGTCGCTCTTACAGCAGAACAAGTCTCCTAATTCTAGTCTGGAAGCCCTCTATAGCCACTAAACTTCTTCTGGCTCCTATCTGTCACTTTTCCACTGGGTTTAAGCACTGACGGTTATCTATGTCTTAGCCAGCTGCTTCAGAAGCTCTCTCAGATGCTACAGCCTCTGGCGAGGAAGCCTGGACCCGCTTGATCCATCTAGAAATGCAGGTGCAACTCATTCAAGCCTCCCTCACTCACCTCTGCCAAACTACCAAACCCATCTCTGATTCTCTCCGCATGCTTCTTGAATGCTTTGCTCTGGTGACAGCTGACCCCCTGCCACTTACTCCACCGGTACAATGCCCTTGTACCATGCAATCCTCTCTCCCAGCATGGGAGTGCTCCAACATCCCATGCTCAGTGATTCCTAACACATACAATGGTGACCGTGTATCTGGGGAACATTTTCTCCAATCTTGCATCACCTACATCCAACTCTGCAGCAACGACTTTGTTTCTAACAAGCTGAAGATTGCATGGGTCCTGTCCTATATGAAGTTGGACGAGCAGCCACCTACGCAATGAGGGCTTTCTGATGCCCTGCCACACCCTAGGGAGGGAGGGGGTGATGTTAGGGGACTTTCATTTCTGGAACTTCCTTTTTGCAATTCTGGAGTTCTCTGGGGATTTCCAGAGATCTCCGGGATGCTCCCGTGCCTTCCAAGAAGTACTGCATAGTTGTTCCCACACCTCTGCCACCTGCGCTGATGCGCTGTGCTACAGCAGAGGAATCTTTAGACTTGTTTTCTTCAGATTTCCCTCTGCCAAGTGATTAGTTATATTTCCTGTCATACTGTACTGTTCTAATAAACTTCGGATTTTCCTCTGCTAGTTGTGTGACTTAGCTGTGTTGGAGCTAGACGTTGCCAGTCAACATCTTTCATTTTTTGTTGTATGTTTCCTTATTTGTATTTTGCACTGCTGCTGCTGCCACTGCTTGGCATAGCAGCTTATGTTTGTTAATCTTTATTCACCAAACCTTATTTTCTGTTTGCATATATCTCATTATATCAAAACACTTGCCCCTCAGCTATCTTCACACCACTTGTCAAGACATTTGAAGGTGCATTAGTCCATAAATCTATACTTACTAACTGTTACTTACTTTTACCTGTAGACTTATTCTCTTGCATATTTCTACATATTTCTACAGGTTAATAAAGCTGTCTTCACATCACTTGTCAAGACATCTGAGGACTTATTCTCTTGCGTATTTCTACAAGCTGCAACTTCCAGAGGTTGCTCTTATAGCTATTGCAGCCTATGATGCTGCTAATCCACAGTCTTTGTTTTATTCCATGAGCTGGACTGATATCCAGCTCACCCTCCTCAAATTTGACAATGCAGTTGTGGTCAACTTAACAGATGCAGATGTCCTGCATATGCTACTGGTCAACTGCATCCCACCTGAATGGATTGACCATGCCTATACATTTGGTGTGGTCTTCCTCAAAACCCACTTCTTTGAGGCAAATGCCTCAGTCAACTTATACTGCAAGGTTGACAATGAACAACATTGTCAACTCAATCAATATGGCAAGCCTTTCGCTATTCCTCAGTGGGATGGCTGGCAAAGCCTGTCCATTGACGACATGATCCATCTTCACATGCTACTGGTACGTGAACACTCACAAGGACATAATTGTGTCAAACACGGACTATACTATTCGATTGGGATGAATCCCAATTGATATGACTTGTGGCATCGTTGATCGCACCATGGCCCATATCCACTGTCACCTGTGGTACCACCAACCACAGCTCAGGCTCCTGTTGCCTCAGCCTTGACTGCACCTGTCATCTCAACATCATCAGTTAACATCAACACTGAAATGAGGATTGACCTGGCCAGCAAGTTGGCACATCCGCCGTTTGTGTAACCTTTGTATGGCTGCCTTAGATAAGGCAGCCAATTTTACTGTCATACGTTGTAGTACTAGAATTGCATCCTGATCTGATTCTGCTGTGTAATCATAAGGCTTTTGTGATTTACCTAACAACGTTTCAACCTGTTTCTAATAGATGTTTCTCCAGATATCTCTGTCGTGCTCTGAAGTGCCTTGTTAGAAGGCACATGACCTGTTTTTGATGGATGTTTCTCCAGAAATCTCTGCCATGCCCCAAAGTGAAATCATTCATACTGACAAGAGTATCAGAATGACTGTTTTCTCATACTATTTGCTTAGTAGTCAAGACTTGTTGTGTATTTCTTTAACTTCTTGAAGCTTTCCAACTATTTGTAAAGTGTTTCCAAGATTATTTATGCTGACAAGAGTATATAAAAATGACTATTTCTTAATACTGCTTGCTAAGTAGTCAAGACCTGTTTATGTATTTTTTCAGCTTTTGAAACTTTTAAGCTATTTGTAAAGTACTTCTAAGATTGTTCATGCTGACAATGCTAGCACTGCTTGTTGAATAGTCAAGACATATTTCTCTAGCTTCTTGGAGCTTTTCAGTTTTTTGTAGAGTGTTTCCAAGATTACTCATGCTGACAAGAGTATCAGGATGACTGTTTCCTAACACTGCTTGCTGAATAGTCAGGACTTCTCTGTGTATTTCTTCAGCTTCTTGGAGCTTTCCACTTACTCGTAGAGTGTTTCCAAGATTACTCATGCTGCCAAGAGTATCAGGATGACTGTTTCCTAACACTGCTTGCTGAATAGTCAGGACTTGTCTCTGTATTTCTTGAGCTTCTTGAAGCTTTCCACTTATTTGTAGAGTGTGTACAAGATTACTCATGCTGCCAAGAGTATTAGGATGACTGTTTCCTAACACTGCTTGCCTTCTAGTCAAGACTTCTTTGTGTATTTCTTCAGCTTCTTGGAGCTTTCCACTTATTTGTAGAGTGCTTCCAAGATTACTCATGCAGACAAGAGTATCAGGATGATTGTTTCCTAACACTGCTTGCTGAATAGTCAAGACTTGTCTCTGTATTTCTCCAGCTTCTTGGAGCTTTCCACTTACTTGTAGAGTGCTTCCAAGATTATTCATGCTGGCAAGAGTATCAGGATGACTGTTTCCTAACACTGCTTGCCTTCTAGTCAGGACTTTTCTGTGTATTTCTTCAGCTTCTTGGAGCTTTCCACTTACGCGTAGAGTGATTCCAAGATTACTCATGCTGACAAGAGTATTAGGATAACTATTTCCTAACACTGCTTGGTAAATAATCAGGGCTTGTCTCTGTATTTCTTCAGCTTCTTGGAGCTTTCCACTTATTTGTAGAGTGTTTCCAAGATTAACCATGCTGCCAAGAGTACTAGGATGAGTGTTTCCTAACACTGCTTGCTGAATAGTCAAGACTTGTCTCTGTATTTCTCCAGCTTCTTGGAGCTTTCCACTTACTTGTAGAGTGCTTCCAAGAATACTCATGCTGACAAGAGTATGAAGATGACTGTTTCCTAACACTGCTTGCCTACTAGTCAAGACTTTTTGATGTATTTCTTCAGCTTCTTGGAGCTTTCCACTGACATATAGAGTGAGTCCAAGATTACCCATGCTGACAAGAGTATCAGGATGATTGTTTCCTAACACTGCTTGGTAAATAGTCAGGGCTTGTCTCTGTATTTCTTCAGCTTCTTGGAGCTTTCCACTTACTCGTAGAGTGTTTCCAAGATTACTCATGCTGCCAAGAGTATCAGGATGACTGTTTCCTAACACTGCTTGCTGAATAGTCAGGACTTCTCTGTGTATTTCTCCAGCTTCTTGGAGCTTTCCACTTACTTGTAGAGTGCTTCCAAGATTACTCATGCAGACAAGAGTATCAGGATGACTGTTTCCTAACACTGCTTGCTGAATAGTTAGGACTTGTCTCTGTATTTTTTCAGCTTCTTGGAGCTTTCCACTTATTTGTAGAGTGGTTCCAAGATTACTCATGCTGGCACGAGTACCAGGATGACTGTTTCCTAACACTGCTTGCTGAATAGTCAGGACTTGTCTCTGTATTGCTTCAGCTTCTTGGAGCTTTTCACTTATTTCTAGAGTGGTTCCAAGATTACTCATGCTGGCAAGAGTATCAGGATGACTGTTTCCTAACACTGCTTGCCTTCTAGTCAAGACTTCTCTGTGTATTTCTTCAGCTTCTTGGAGCTTTCCAGTTCCTTGTAGAGTGTTGCCAAGACTACTCATGCTGGCAAGAGTATCAAGATGACTGTTTCCTAACACTGCTTGCCTAGTAGTCAAGACCTGTCTCTGTATTTCTTCAGCTTCTTGAAGCCTTCCAAATCTTTGGAGTGTGTATCCTAAGAGGCTTTTCCAGTAAAGAAGCATATGAGGTTCCCTTTCTTTGACAGAAGTTATAACTATTTCAATTTGATCAATAGCTTCATTCCATAGCTCCAATATATATAATAATTCTGCAGCTACTTTTGAAACCTCCAATCCTACTGGTATGTTCTGTTGCAATTTCTTCACATGGGGGAACCACAATTGAGCATTATCATAATCGAAATCTTTCCAATCTAAGCAAGAGTATATTTTTGGTGCCCAATTATATATCTTTTCTTTTTCTTCCAATGTCAAAAACTCATGACAACACTCTTGAACTAAAGGATGCATTGTTACTAGGTTTTCTGAAATTCTTTCAACTAAGGAATATGATGACAGTATTTGAATTGTCTCATTTATTAGCCTTTTACTCCATTGCTGTTTATCATCAAGAAATAATTTCAAGACCTGTTCAAGCTCCAGAACATCATTATTTCTTTGAGCATTTATAGTATTCCATGCTCTTTGCAAGAAATCTATAGGAATCCTACTATAATGACAAATACTCCAAAAGTTGAGTACTGTTTTTGCAGGTATGGAAAGCTTGTCATAGCTTATTTTCCATGTTGAGTATAGTGAAAAAGGATAACTATCAATATGTTGTTTTATATTTTGCTCCAGAAATTCCTTTTTGTTTGATTTAAATTTTTCGATATATTGAGAAAATCCTAACCATTTTTCTTGCAACAGATAGTGACCAGCTTGCACAATAGCTAAAGGGAAGTACTCAAGTTCCTCAGCTAGAACTTTGGCTTCTTCATCAGAGGATTCTGGTCTGTCACAAGTTCTTTTAAGCAGAGTGATTGAAGCTTCTTCAGTCAATTTCTCAATTTTGTTATTATAATGTGGTGCATGTGATATACATTCTTTGTTTCTTGTAGTGATGATAATGTTTCCATGTTGGCAAGATGGGAAAAAAGGTTGAAGATCAAGCATTATATCATCTGCA
>QLOM01001423.1:0-31332 GCA_003313785.1 Termitomyces sp. MG148 | reverse complement strand
GACCACCTTGGCAACACCAAGGCTTCTGTAAGGGCAACCTCCAGAGGTTGCGGCTAAGTCACACAACTGGCAGAGGGAAATCCGAAGTGTATTAGAGACAGTACATATTACAGGGAAATAACTAATCACCTGGCAGAGGGAAATCCAAAGAGAACAAGTCTAAGGATTCCTCTGCCATGGCGTGGCGCATCAGTATGGGGGTGGGGGCGTGAGAACGACTGTACAACATCTCAGAGAAGTCTGACGGCTGCAAGGGAGCATCCCGGAGATTTCCGGGATGGCCAGAAAAGGAAATGGCCAGAAAAGGAAGTCCGGGGGGTCCCGGAGATCTCCGGGATGGCTGTAAAAGGAAGTCCCCTGACATCACCCCCCCCTTAGAGTGCGGCGTCTCGACGCACCGGGTAGAACAAGTTGCGGACCACGCGGTCCACCGGGAAGATGGGGTAGATGCCCCAGATTGTGCGGGGAGCCTCAGGGTGACTACGGTGGAAGTCCTTCACCAAAGCGGGCACATGGACGTTTTTGGCGGGTTCCCAGAAGATGTCTTCGATACTGTAGCCCTTCCACTTGACCTTGTATTGCAGCTTGTGCCGGAATAGACGGCTGTCGAGGATCTTCTCCACTTCGTACTCTGGGCAGTTGTTGACAATGACCGGAGGTGGCGGAGGCGAAGCACGTTGACCTGGAATAGGGTCGTCCGGGGCAGGCGAAAGCTTGACCACGTTGAAGACCAGATGGAGGCGCCGCATGCTGGTGGGCAGCCGGAGCCTGTAAGCCAACGGTCCTACCTGGCACTCAACCACATATGGCCCCAGTTGTCGGTGTGAGAGCTTTTGGGATGGCCTAGTGGTCGCGATGTCGGAGGCGTCCAGGTAGACTCAGTCTCCAGACTTGTACTGGGGGGTCGGCAAGCGTCCTCGGTCGTAATAGCGGGCCATGTCGTCCTTGGCCTTGGTCAGGGCCGCCTCCGCCTCCTCCTGTGCCTTCCGCATGCGGTCAACAAACTCATTGACCGTCTCGTTCTCCGATCATTGTGCATGCGGTTTGAAGCCCATCTGGGGGTGCCTGCCGGTGTCCAGAAAGAATGGGGAGTGCTGTGTGGAGGCGTGGACGCAGTTATTGTACTGGAACTCGGCCTCCGGGAGGAGTTCGTCCTAGTCGTCCTGCCGCTCGTTGCAGAAGAGCCGGAGGTATTGTTCCAGTTCCTGGTTGACGCATTTGGTCTGGCCGTCGGACTGCGGATGGTAGGCGGTGGAAGTGTGGAGCTTGACATGCAGGAGACGATAGAGCTCCTGGGTGAAGTCTGCCATGAACTGGGGGCCCCGGTTGGAGATGTAGGCATCGGAGAGGCCGTGGAGTGTCCAGACGTTCTTCCGGTACAGGTTGGCTGTGCCCATTGCTGAGCAGGTTGTGTGCGTTGGAATGAAGTGAGCTCGCTTTCCATACAGGTCGACCACAACCATCACTGCGTCGTATCCGTGCGCGTCCGGAAGTTCCACGATGAAGTCGACGGAGGCCACACTCCAGCGCGCTGCAGGTGTAGGGAGGGATTGCAGATGGCCTGTCGGGGAGCGCCGGTGTGGTTTGTCCGGAGGCAGAGGTCGCAGGTGCTGGTGTAGGAGCCGATGTAGCAGGACATCTGGGGCCACCAGTAGTTCTGCAAGACCAGCTCCAGCGTCTTCCACCTACCAGGGTGCCCCATGACACAGGAGTCGTGGTGCTGCTCAACAATGCGCCGATGGAGCTCCGGGTTGTTGGGCACATATATCCGCCTGTGGAAGGTGAGGAGGCCGTCCTGCAGGCCCCACTCATCCGTGCGTACCGACTTTGTACCGGAGGGGCGCCCCAGATGTAGCGCCAGCGCGGCCTTGGCAACCAAGTCTTCCTGTAGACCATCCCGGTTTCCCCGACGTATGTCCCAGAGAATGTTGACCTTGTCTCTCTGTACCGCTACCCCTTCCAAGGCACGAATGGCAAACAGCTCCGGGCGGAGGAGGGTGATGTTATCGTTATCTCCTGCACCGGAGCCGTGGTCTGTGTGCCTGGAGAGGGCGTCGGGCTTCCCCATGCTCTGGCCTGGCTTGTGATGCAGCGTGAAGTCGAAGTTGGCAAGGTACAAAGACCACTGGGCCTGGCGATGGTTTAGCTTCTTGGCCGTCCGGAAGTGTTCCAGGTTCTTGTGGTCAGTCCAGACTTCAAACTTGTGGCGGGCCCCCTCGAGGAAGTGGCGCCACTCCTCCAGCGACCGGATGATTGCGAGCATCTCCTTGTCATGGATCTCGTAATTTCGTTCCACAGCGTTGAGGCTCTTGGAGTAGAAGGCAACGGGGTGCCACTTACTATCCTCCGGAGACTGCTGGGATAGGACTGCACCGGTTGCAAAGTCGGAACTGTTGGCCTCGACGCAGAAGGGTTGGTTGTCATCCGGGAAGAGCAGAACGGGCTTGGACGTAACAACAGACTTGAGGGCGTTGAAGGCCTGCTGCTCCGCATCGCCCCAGGTCCAAGGGACATCCTTCCCAGTGAGGTCAAAGAGGGGATGCGCATGGTAGGAGAAGTCCTGGATGAAGCGCCGGTAGAAGTTCGCGAACCCCAGGAAGGCTTGTACTTCCTTCTTGCTCCGGGGCTCCGGCCACTGTGTCATGCCAGCCACCTTCACCGGGTCCATCTCCGCTATGCCATGGGAGATGATAAGTCCGAGATACTCAACGCGCATCTGCTCGAACTCGCACTTCTCCGGCTTGAGGTACAACTGGTGCTGGCAGAGATGGTCCAGGACGATCCGTGTGATCCGACGATGCTCTTCTAGCGTCTTGGTATAGATGAAGATGTCGTCGAGATACACACAGACCACTCTGTCCATGATCAGGTCCTGGAAAATGTCGTTCATCATGGTCTGGAAGGTGGCAGGGCTGTTGGTGAGTCCAAAGAACATCACTAGAGGTTTGAACAGCCCGCGGTTGGTCCAAAACGTGGCCTTCCACTCATCTCCCTCCTGGATGCGCACGTTGTTGTAGCCCCACCGGACGTCCAACTTTGTGAAGTAACGCGTACCCTGGAGGTTGTTGATCAGTTCCGAGATGAGAGGGAGTGGGTAGCAGTTCTTGACAGTCATTGCGTTGAATACCCGATAGTCTTGGACTAACCGGAGGGAGGCATTCTTCTTCTTGATGAAAAACACCGGAGAGGCCATTGGAGACTTTGAGGGGCGGATTCGTCCTGACTCCAGATTCTCCTGGAGGAATGCGTCAAGCTCATCCTGCTCCTTGGGTGCGAGCGGGTAAACCTTGCAGTTGGCCGGCTTTGAGTCCGGCAGGAGCTCAATGGCATGATCCCACTGCTTGCGCTCCAGGAGGGAGTCAAACAAGGCCTTAGAGAAAACATCCTCAAAGTCGTGCAAATGGTCGGGGACCGCATCCTGGAATGTCCGGGGCTGGGCGTTGGCTGCAAAGGCCTGGGCCAGTCATTGAGAAGTGGTTTGGCTGGCCCGGATCTCCTCCACCACTGGCGGGGGTCGTAGCGTGGTGGCGTAGATGCAGTCTCCTACCTCAATGGCTTTGTCTGGAAGCTCCGGGTCCTGCGCAGGTAGGAACTCTCCTTCATGTCCCTCCTCCTGACTAGGGTTTTCCCTGCTGTGCCTGTTGTCCTCGTAGAGGGCCTCCCTATGAGGGAACGCCAGAGGCAGGGGATCCAGCAGGTCGAGATCAGCAAAGGGGAGGTGACCTACGTGGCACGCCCTGATAGCTGCGTGTTCCCGCATAGTAGTGCACCGCTCGTTCTTCACTTCTTCTGCGCAAGTAGTGCAGCGCCAGGGGCACCGGCTCATGCTCACCTCCCCAGTAGCCCAGTCGATTTCCGGGTTGTGCTCCCGGAGCCACGGGAATCCCAGGATCATGTCCTGTTTACCGATGCTCGTGACAGCAAAGGTAGTGCGCTCCGCATGGGACCGGTAGCGAAGAACAAGGTCCACCACAGACTTGATGGACCCCGCTTCGTTGCGAGTACCGTCAACGTTGTATACCGGGATTGGGGCAAGAAGGGGTCGAGTGGTGAGCTGATGCCGTTCTACGTAGCTGGTGTCCACAAAGAGCCCGGTGGCTCCGGAGTCTAGGAGGGCCGACACGCTCCGGGTCTGTTGCGTGTTGGTTGTCTCAATTTCCACGTTCATCCGGAGCAAGTTGAGCGATGGAGTGGAGGCAATTACGTAGCGGCGGGGGAGGCGGCGCTCCCAGGCGGGGAGGCGCATTTGGGCAGGCGTTGGAGAGGGCTGAGGGGGTTTGTTGGGTACGACAGGGGTAGTGCTTACAGTTGGAGAGCTATCGGCAGAGACTGTATTGATTTCTTCTACCGACAAACATGCAAACCTGTTAGCACTAAGCAGCGGGGGCGTACTGGTCACCTGCCGCGCCCCTGAAAACCCTCACTCTGCTCCTCCTGGCCTTCCGGAATGTGGGCGTCTTTTGATGTCTCCTCCGGGATGGGGGTATCCAGAAAGGGCACTCCAGCAGTGTCCCGGGCCGCCAGGAGCTGCAGGAGTAGCTCCTCTTGCTCCTCTGGGAAGAGGTAGCACACTTCCAGACCCCTGGGGCAGTGACGCGTGAAATGGCCCTGCGCGCCACAGCGTCGGCATGAGAGGGGGAGCGGGGCGCGCTGTTGGGAGGCATCCACATCCATTGGCGCGCCTGGAGGTAGTGCCGGAATTGTTGGGGGTGCGACCGTTGCCATGGGCAGTGCCGGGATTGGGAACCTGCGGGGGAGCATCGCTGGGGGTCACGTCGGAGGCGCAGGATGCGCAGGCTTGCGGAGGTCGCACTTGAGCTCCATGAGCTGCCATTGCTCCCGGGCCACCTGGTACCATGCCAGGACCTGGTCGTCAGCCGGTCGACCCTCCGCAAGGTTGTCGATGCGCTCCATCAGGGTCGGATGGAGCCCTTTCTGAAAGGTAAGGCAGAGTTGCAGGCCGTTGGGGTACTTGGCCTGCTCGACCAATGCACAGAACGAGTCGATGTACTCGTCCAGCGAGCGTCTCCCTTGGCTGTACTGCTCCCTATCCCTCAGGATCAGCGCGGCGCTTTTGGCGGGGTTCCGGGGAAAGAACTCGTCCCAGAACTCTTGTTCAAACTCGGCCTAGTCTGTAAAGCTTGCGACGCCTCCGGGGCGTTGGAAAACCCTCAGCGCATAGGTGGCCGCTCATCCCAACTTCATGTAGGACAAGACCCACACAATTTTCAGCTCGTCAGATACAAAATTGTTGCCACAGAGCTGGAGATAGGTGGCGCATGACTGGAGGAAGCGTTCCCCGGATGCGTGGTTGCCGTTGTAGATGTCAGAGGTCGCCAGGTGCGGGATGTTGGAGCGCTCCCGTGCCGGGATGGGGGATTGCACAGCACGTGGGCGCTGCACTGGCGGAGTAGGTGGCGGAGGGTTAGGTGCCGCCGGAGCAAGGCGTTCAAGGAGGGTACGGAGAGAGTTGGAGATGGTGTCGGTGGTTTGTCGGAGGTGGGTGAGTTCGGCGGAGTGCTGGGTAAGGGAGGCTTGGGTGAGTTGCACCTGCGTTTCTAGGTGGAGCAGGCGGGTTCAGGCTTCCTCGCCGGAGGCGGCAGCGTCCGGGAGCGCTTCTGAAGTGGCGGGCTGAGACATAGACAAGGCAGTGCTTAAAACCGGTGGAGGGGCAACGAATAGGAGCCAAGAGGTGTTTGGCGGCTATAGGGGGCTACCAGACCGAGATTAGGAGACTTGTTCTGCTGTAAGGGCGACCTCCGGAGGTTGCGGCTAAGTCACACAACTGGCAGAGGGAAATCCGAAGTGTATTAGAGACAGTACATATTACAGGGAAATAACTAATCGCTTGGCAGAGGGAAATCCAAAGAGAACAAGTCTAAGGATTCCTCTGCCACGGCGTGGCACATCAGTACAGGGGCGGGGGCATGAGAACAACTGTACAACATCTCGGAGAAGTCCGACGGCTGCAAGGGAGCATCCCGGAGATCTCCAGGATGGCCAGAAAAGGAAATGGCCAGAAAAAGAAGTCCGAGGGGTCCTGGAGATCTCCGGGATGGCCGTAAAAGGAAGTCCTCTGACAGCTTCAGGGTTCTGGAGGGTCATATACCCAGATTTCCATAGATGAGATGGAAGCACCCGCTCACGCTCAGTCCTCCTAATTAATACAAACATTGCCACTGATGCATACACTATACTCCCTATACCTTCCACAGATGTTACCGCAGTGAAATTTGCAGGTGAACATGGCGATTTGACGCTCCTAAATATATACAACAATTGTACCCACAATAACACCCTTGCAGCCGTAGCCACTTTCCTGACAACAGTCCCTCTATCCACATCCACCTGACCCTCACACAGCGACCAGATGATATGGATGGGTGATTTCAACAAACATCACCCCCTATGGGAGACGCCTGATAACCGGCACCTCAACGACTCCAATGAACGCATAGCTCCTCTTCTCAACCTCCTTGAGGACTGGGTCATGGAACTAACCTTACCTCCAGGAATCCCTACACTGCAGACAGCGGGCGACCAGTGGACTAGGCCAGACAACGTCTGGTGCACCCATTCAGATACTGATCCTATCATCTCATGCGATACATGTCCCTCCTTATGCCCACCCATCACTGATCATCTGCCCATAGTCACAATAGTGGAGCTTCCTGTCCCATGAACACCTCCGACCCCTTTCAAGGACTTCAGATCAGTAGACTGGAAGAAGTTTGACAATGCTCTGAAGAATTGCCTGAGGTACTCTCTCCCCAGCTGTTCCTATTGAAACAGAGAGTAAGTTCCACTACAAGGTCACAGCGCTGACTACTATCATACAAGATGTGATCATGGTTGACAAGATAGTCCCAACTAAGAAACCCTGCCCCTTCTCTAAGAGATGGTGGAATGACGACTTGTCTATACTCCATTTCCAGAGGTGCAGGGCATGCAACCATGCATACAAATTCCGAGACATTCCAGACCACCTGGCCAAGGCAGAGGCAACCCGTCTATTCAGAGAGATGGCTGAGGCAGTCAGAAAAGCAAAGGAAGATCACTGGTCTGACTGGCTTGAAAACATCAATGCACAACAAATATATCTAGCTAACAAATTTGTCGTATGCGAGCCTACTGACCTCTCATGCAACAGGGTACCAGACCTCAAAATTGAAGTAGACGGAGTTACTCAAACCCTATCCAAGAACGTGGACAAGGCAGCGCTCCTAGCTAAGTCATTTTTCCCTGACCCCCCAGCTGATCTCTCGCTCCCCCATGTTGCATACCCAGAACCTCTCCCTGACTCTCCGACCTTCTCTTGCAAGCGTATCTTTGCTGCCATTGCAGGCCTCCCTCCCCTGAAAGCCCCAGGCCCTGATGGTATCCCTAACATTGTCTTCAAGAAATGCACATCCACTCTCGTCGACCACTTCTTCATCTTCAAGGCGGTCTTGGAACTCAAGGTCTACCACAGCAACTGGCTTGAATCAACTACCCTAGTACTCAGGAAACCAGGCAAACCAGACTATAGCGTAGCCAAAGCTTATCGTCCCATAGGGCTTCTCAACACAATGGGTAAACTTCTGTCCACCCTAGTCGCTGCTGACCTGTCCTACTTAGCCGAGAGACATGGTATGCTCCTAGCTGGCCAATTTGGTGGTAGACCAGGCAGAAACACATCCGACGCAATCCACATGGTAGTCCAAACTATCAAGAATGCATGGCACACAGAGAAGGTAGTGACGGCACTCTTCCTAGACGTCCAAGGAGCATTCCCAAACACAGTCTGAGAATGCCTCATCCACAACATGTGAGACCGCTGAGTACCTACAAACTTCATCTGCGTAATCAAGCACATGCTTTCCAACTGATGCACTTGCCTCAGCTTTGATGACTTCAAATCCGACTGGATTGACGTGACAAATGGGACACCCCAGGGCTGTCCTCTATCAATGATTCTCTACACCTTTTATAATGCACCACTGATCTTGACAGCTTCCCTGACAAATCAAGCTGAGGCTTCATATGGCTTTGTTGACAACGCAATGATGATTGCTGTCTCCAAAACCTTTGAGGAGACTCACAACATCATTAAGGACATGCTCCACCGCCCACAGGGGGCACTTGATTGGTCTTCCTCACACCATTCCCAATTCAAACTCTCCAAGCTAGCACTGATGAATTTCCCTTGTTCACAGCACAACTGGCATCCACCCAACCTCATAATCCAGAGACCCAACGCAAACGGCACACTTGAAACGCAACAAGTCTCTACAGTGCAGTTCTACAAATACCTAGGGGTGTATTTAGATACACGACTACAGTGGACAGCTCACAAACAGAAGGTCAAGGCCAGCGCAACATGGTGGACACTCCAGGTCTCTCAACTATCATGAGCCTCCAGAGATATGCCCCCCCACTGCATCTGACAGCTATACAACACAGTGGCAGTCCCTGCATTCACTTATGCTGCCAATGTTTGGTACTCAGGAGTGTCCAGCCCCCGCCATGGCAGCAAGCGTGTTGAATCAGTAGCAATCACCAAAGCACTAACCATGACTCAGCAATGTGTGGCCAAAACCATAACCGGCACCTTTGCCACTACGGCAGGCAACGTTATGGAAGTCCATTCCAACATCCTACCAATTGACCTTCTTTTCCATAAAGTGCTAACTAGAGCAGCGATACGCTTATCCTCACTATCGCCAACCCACCCCATCCACAAGCCACTCAGACATGCTGCCAAATGCCCAGTCCAACGCCACCGCTCACCACTACACAACCTAATCACCTTCACTGGAATCAATCTGCATTCCATTGAGACCGTCCAACCTTACCGCAGACACCCCAGTTATAAGCCAGCATTCATGACACACATAGCTGAATCAAAGGAAACTGCACTTCAAGACACAATACATGCTTTCAGATGTGCCACGACAGCGATTTTCTGCAATGGGTCTGGGTATGAAGGAGGGGTAGGAGCCTCAGCAGTGCTATTTGTAGATGGCAAGGAGGTCTCCTCCCTGAGATACCACCTTGGCTCCAATGCAGAGCACACAGTCTACAAGGCTGAGGTAGTAGGTTTCTCACTCAGCCTTCACCTCCTAAAATCCATCAATAAGAGACTAAAGGGACTAACTATTATCAGTAGCAACAGTCAGGCAGCAATACAAGCCCTTTCCAACCAACGCCCTCATGCAGGACATTACCTTCTTGACGCCGTCCACTCAGGTGCTGAGGCCCTCCATGCCAAACAGGACCGCTTACTCAATGCACCTAAACAGCGCACCACAAGTGCTGTGGACAATGAGTGGCATCCCTGCTCGTGTGGTGTGATCCAACTTCAAATTCACTGGGCGCCAGGCCACAAGGGCTTCCACCCCAATGAAAGAGCAGATCAACTAGCCAAGCAAGCCATGAAAGGCTCATCCAGCAATAGCACAGCCCTGCCACCCTTTCTGCAAACCAAACCGCTCCCTACCAGCATAACTGCAATCCACCAGGAGAAGTCAATGGAGCTACAGGACACATGGAAGGGATGCTGGAGGAAGTCACTCAGAGCCCCCCGAATACGGACAATTGACAAAGAGCTGCCTTCCAAACGCTTCATGCACCTCATCAAAGACCTACCCAAATGTCAGGCAGCAACATTGATGCAGATGAGATCTGGGCATGCACCAATCAACCACAAGTTCTATTTTGCATACGCAAAGCTGAGTCCCCTATGTGTCCTCACTGTCTAGGTCTGACGGTTGAAACGATCTGGCACTTCCTTTTTGTATGCCCATACTACAAACGCAAACGTCACCTGCATATCACTCGGCCGCTAAAACACAAAGCTGAGTCTCTCAGCATCCTTCTTAACTCACCTATTGGCCTAAAGCACCTATTCAGATACATTGAAGCGACCAAAAGATTCCTCCCCAAGGCTGGTCAGCGAATCACATCTCCTCTCGCACCATCAACATGAAGTTTACAAACCCAACCGGTCCAAAAGGTTCACCTCTGTGCTATTCTATACACATCCCCACCTACTTTACTACAACTTAATCGACTAATAGTGGCACTTGGCCATTGACCACCTTCCCCTCCACCCTCACACTCTGGATAGGTGGAGTACCACAGCCCAGATGCTCATCACCTCCACCTGCCTGCAACGCAGGCTTCCGTCAAAAGCCTCTCGCCATGAGCCTAGTCTTAGCCACTACATTTTGGGAGTACCAAGGGGGCTTTGTCTAAATGGCATTTGGACGTGTCGGCCTGCTCTTTCTCTGCATATGCGGGGGGGCATGGAATTTGTTGGCCCTTGTAGAGGTATATAACCTGTCTAGAGTACTGAGCAAAATAGGTGCTAAGCGCCTCATGCTTGTAATAAAGGATTTTTTTTTTTTAAAAAAAAATGTCCAAACCAGTGAGGAAGCCAGTGGCAGCTGTATTGTCCTCAAATACTTCCTGGTCTGCGGAACTGTCAGCCTCTATTGAGACCATTGCAGCAGTACTTCTGGATTCTCTGATTGCGAGTGTGTATACGGATGTGGAGGAATCGGACTCAAGTGATGATTTGGTGAGTACTGCTTTCATGTGGCGAGCATATATCAACGGTCCAAGCATTGCTGAGCCTCTTGCTGTCTCCACTCTGATCAACAGTGGCTCACATCTAGTGTTGATTAATACAGATTTAGCTGAATGCCTTGGCCTCTGTAAACAACTATGACCAAAACTGCTGCAGATTGATGTCACTATGAAAGAAGGTATCAGAAAACTGCTAGTTTTGCCTCATTATTGTAAAGTCTGTTTGACATTGCTTGATTGCTCTTGGACCTCTTGTACTCTTAAAGCTGTCTTGGCCCCAAACCTTTGTACTTTCCTGATTCTCATGTTGCATGGTACTACCAACAATTAGCTACTATTTACAAGAGATGCTGAATACCATGCCCCCCTGCATATGTGGAGAATGAGCAGGCCAATGCTTCCAAACATTGTTTTAGGCAGCGCTCCCCTAGTAAGCCCTGAGTAAGAGAAACGTTGTCTGGGATGGTTTTTGGCGGAGGAGTAATGTGCAAACTAAAGCTCGCAACATGAGTGGCGGGTGAGGACAAGCAATGTGCTGCAGTCCTACCAAGACATCTAAAGAGTTAGTGTGGGGTAGAAGAGAAAGGCAGCATGCTATTAGTAAGAGAAAAATATACATAGTGTTTGAGGGAGAATGTATGCAGGGTGGTGTGGATGTAGTATTGGGACAGTGTTTGCGTAGGTCACAGGCATGCTTTGGTGGGTCAGGCAGTTGTGTGAGGTGGCACAATTTGTTTGGCTGGGTTAATGGAGAGCGGAAAATGTTTAGTTGCATCAGTGTACTGAACAGGTGTTTTAGCACAGATGGCATGGATAACAGGTACAATAGTGACTCAGCTTTGTGACAGAGGGGCTGGGTAATGTGAACAAACTGCTCATGGTGGTATTGTGGGCATTTGAGGAAGAAGTGGCGTGCGCTTTCAACCGTGATGCCATTGCAGTAGGGGCAGACTGGGAATTTGGCCTGGCAAATTTGAAACAGGTGGTGGTTGAGCAGGCAGTAGTCAGTTTAAAGTTGGGTCAGGAGGGCTGATCTACAGTGGTTCAGGGAGCTAGTCAGTCAGAAGTAGTTCTTGGACAGGAGGGTTGCATTCATGCAACGGATAGGTTGAAAGCAGGGCAATTTTTTCCAACGGTGCTTCTAAAGAACTTGAGTGGCAACCAGATCCACCTGCCAGATGGCAGAGATACTGGCAAGCAATGGTTTTGACCATAGAAATGGCGGTAGGTGACCTGGGGGGCTTGAGAATCCCAGTGTGGCCTCTTTAGCTAACTTGTTAGCGTGTTCATTGGGGGCAAAGTCAAGGTGGCCGAGGGACCAATAGACCTGCAGCTGGATGACTCCTTGTGTACTCATGCTAGGCATGGAGTGCCTCCTTGGTGCTTGGTTGAGGCGGTCTTGCTTGCGGTGGAGTTGTTCTGTGCTGGTGTAGATCTGGTTCAGTATGTGGTGAGCAGAATGTGGGCATTGATTCCTCAGAGCTCGAATTGCAGACTGGCTATCGCTACCAATTACTGTTAGGGTCTTCAGTTGTCAATTGAGTGAAGAAAGGAGGTGGAGTCCTAGGGTAAACCCAACCAGTTCCCCTTTGTAAACTGTGTGCTTGGCAGTTGAGCTGAGGTGGTACCTCAGAGAGGCAGCCTCCTTGCTGTTTATATAGAGCACTGCTGAGGTACCCACTCCCCCCTCAAAGCACAAGCCATTGCAGTAGACCGCTGTCATTGCTTGATTGTGAGTCCGGACTATGGCTTCCAGAGTGAGCTCTTTTGAGTTCTTGATATGGGTGCTGAAGAATGGCCTATAACTGGGGTGCTGGCGGGTCAAGAGGACAGTTTTTATTTGGTCAGGGTGGATGTCTGTGTATTGGAATAGGTTGTGCAGTGGTGAGCAGTGTTGGCAGACTGGTCAGCGGGCAGCAAAGCAGATTGTCTTGTAGAGGGGGTGAGAGTGAGAGTGAGAGGAAAGCCACACTGCTGCCCTGGTCAAAATCTTCCTGAAGGGAAGGTCAGTAGGCAACAGGTTAGCATGAACTTCAGAAACATTGCGGGCAGTAGTGCTCATTGCACCCACAATAGTCCTTGCTGCAAACCTCTGGGCCATTGATAAGTGCGTTGCAACAGCAACCAAGCCTGTCCTCTGACGTTCCTCAGCTGGTTTGCTAACCCCGGTGAACCAGATATCTGCTGCATAGGTGAAGGCTGGAATGGCAACCGTGTTGTAGAGCTAGCGTATTCACTGGGGAGGCATACCACCAGACACCCTCAAGAGCCTGGCTACTTGGCTTGTCCACCAGATTTCTGTCAGGTTCCGCTGACCTGAGGGCTCAGCAAGTCTGGGTGAGGCCTTACCAAGCAGACTCAAGGGATTACGGACACAACAGAGGCTTTCTGGGGTAGATGAGTTACGCCAGAGCACGGGGGAGCACACCGGAGTTGAGGTTTTGCTGGGGTGAGGTGCGCCGGGGCGAGGGATGTGGAGCACAAGTGGGGCACAAGTGGGGAGCAAGCTCCGGGGGTGAGTAAGTGGACAAGGGGGTTCCAGGAAGATCAGTGGAGCTGCAGATGTGCTGGTGGCTGTGTCATGGGAATGGCGTGAAGAGTGATCATGTGGACAAGGTTTTAAGGTTGAATGGTTGCGGAGCTAGGCCAATTAAGCAGAAGGCTGGGGAAACTAGGAGACTGATGAGAAGAAACAGAAGAAAACTGAGTGGATGGAGTTGGGAAAAGACAAATAGATTGAGAAGAAATAGTAAAGACAAGTAGAGACAAGTACAAGACGATGGAGATAGAGACAAGTATGAGATGAATATATGAGACTGGAGCAATATGAGAGAAACCAGGAAGTGTGGGCAATATCAAGACTACTGTACTAGGTGCTACGGTGGGACTTATATACTGACTACACATCGAGTAAGGTCCAGGGTCCCGGCCTTGGGTCTGAGGCCTACCCCCAAGACTTGGGTGGCGTTCTGGAGCACATAGGAAGACAAAGAGAGCCCCGTGAGTGTTGGATGGTAGTGGCGCCGCTGCTTGGGGAGTTGTGGTGGCGCTGCACAAGGGAGGACGTGGTGCAACAAGAGGATGCGGCGAGGCATGATGCTGGAATTGATGCATTGCAATGTATGATGCGTGGACTGATGCGCAGGGTGATGCATGATGCATGGCATGATGCGTCGGGTGGTGCATGGCTATGCATGATGCTTTGAATGATGCCTGATGATGCCTGATGCATTGGGTGATGCATGGATTGCCATGCTGTCGTGCCGGGGATCACCGGGGGTCGTTGGTGATATCCAGGAGCGTTAAGGTTTGTTGGTGATGTCCAGGGGAAGTGCCAGAGTTGGCCGGAGTATGACGTGATGGCCACGTTGAGTGATTGTAGAGTTTGTCCTGAGTTAGAGGTCGTGTGAGTGGTTTGCCAAGGAGTGTGTGGGAGTGGTCTGGGCCCGGAGCTTAGGCCCGGGGATGGGTTGTAACAATTTCCATCACAGCTACTTTGTGAGCATGTGCCAACCACCGCAGTTTTGAGTTGAATGTCATGCTAAGGTACTTGTAGATTTTGACGAAGGTGACTGTGCGTTCAACTGTGGATCCGCTGGGGAGTGGGCTAAGGAGTGTCAGTTCTAGTGGTACAGTATTGTGGTGAGAGCGATTGACAACTTGAAAGGGGAATTATGGGAAACAGACCATGCAAAACCACCGTCAGCACGTTCTATGATGTCCTTGATGATTGCATGTGTCTCTGTCAGAGACTTGGCAATTGCAAGGAACATGACATTGTTGACAAACCCCAAGCTGAGCTTGCTCCTGCAGCTGGGTGTCACTGCCTCTATCAGTGGGGCATTGTAGAAAGCGTAGAGTAACATCAAGAGGGGGCAACCCTGGGTGGTCCCATTGAGTATTGCAATTGGGTCTGACGTGAAGTTGTTGAACCTTAGCTATGTATACTTGTTGGTTAGCATGCAGTCAATTAGACACATGTAGGCACTGGGCACCTCCCGCTTGCACATATTGTGGAGCAGGCAGTGCTTGTCCATGTTTGGAAACACATCTTGCATGTTGAGAAAGAGCACTGTTGCAACCCTCCCGCTGCGCCATGCATCCTTGATCCTTGAGACCACCAGATGCATAGTGTCAGATGTATTCCTGCATGGCCTGCCGCCAAATTGGCCAGGAGGGAGTAAGCCATGCTTCTTGGCTAGGTGGGACAGGTCGGCGGCAACCAGGGTGGAGAGCAGTTTTCCTAGTGTGTTGAGCAGCACAATGGGCCTGTAGGCCTTGGCAATGTTATAGGCCAGCTTGCCAGGCTTTTTGAGGACCATTGTTGTGGAAACAAGCCACTCACTTGAGTAAACGCCCAGTTTGAAGACTGCCCTGTAGATGAAGTAGAGGTGGTCTAGTAGGGTGTCGGTGCAATGCTTTAGGACTATGTTGGAGATGCTGTCTGGGCCCAGGGCTTTGAACGGTGGGAGGCCAGCTATTGCTGATGCAATCCGGTCACAAGAGAAGGGAGGAGAATCAGGTAGGGGGCAGGGATAAGCTCCAGAGGGAATAAGCAAGGCAGGAGGTGGAGGAGGGAAAAAGGACTTAGCCAGTGCGTCAGCCTTTTCCGCATTGGTACTAGTCATGTGCTCAGCATTGCCTTCAGCAATTTTCAGGTTTGGTATTCTCTTGCTAGTGAAGTCCATGGGTTTGCTGACCACGTACTTGTTAGCAGTGTAGATTTGGCAGGCATCTATATTCTCCAGCCACTCACTCCAGTGGTCCACTTTTGCTGTGCATATGGCCTTTGCCATTTCTCTTGTGAGATGTGCAGCGTTGGCTTTGGAGGGATGGTCTGGAAAATCATGGTATTTGTAAGCTAGGTTGCAAGCCAGGTCTTCAGCTGTTTGAGATTGCTGTTCCACCATCTTTTGGTGTGAGGGCAGAGCTTCCATGTTGGGACAAGCTTGTCCATGGATATCAGCTCCTGTATGATAGCAGAAACATTGACCACTTTGCAGTAAAAGCTCTTGGAGAATGTGATGGATAAGGCCGGTAACCAGACTTGTAGTTGCTCCTTCAGAGCAGCATCAAACGCAACCCAGTCCACTGAGTGGAAGTTCCTCGAGGGAGGGTGATCAGCGAGAGAGGAATGCAACAAGGCATCAACATTGCACCGGATGACAGGGTCCAGTTCTGAATGGGCCCTCCAGACATTGTCTGGACAAGTCCAGCAGCCCATTGTTGTTTGGAGTGTTGGGATGCCTGGTGGGAGTGCAAGCTCCATGTCAAAGTCTGAGAGGAGGTCTAGTAGCGGCTGCACATAGTCCCTAGGCAAATAGAGATGGCAGTTGTCGGTCGTCTTCCACAGTACAGTGGAGTGTAGGCATTGGTAGAGATGTTGGCGTTTATCATTAGGACAATGCAGGCACAGGAGCTCTCATCCCACCTGTGATCCACAGGGTAAATCACTCACCAGTGCCTATTAGCCTTGGTGTTGCCCAATCAATTGAGGAACAGCTCTGCAAACCAGCTTGTAATTGACGTTGCTGCACAAACTGTAATAGATGAACATGTAAACTATGAATTATTGAATCTGACCCCACAGACGGCTTTGCCTCCTGTTTGTTTTGTTTCTATGCAGGATAAATTCAAGAAGATGTTCAGGGACTATAAGGAGATGGTAAAAGAGTTGAAGACCTTCTGTGCAGAACATCTTTGTTGGCTAACAGCACTGAATTTGTTTGAGACAGTCGAGGTCCCGAGTCCTGTGGCAGCAATCAAGTGACATATTGAGGAATTGGCATGTGTTCAGGAGTTTGCAATGCAAGATGGTAAGCTGAAGGAGGAGTTCAGAGATGTTTTTAAGCCGATTAAACATGTGCAGAATCTGCCATGCGATGTCTTGGCAGAGATCAAGTTGAGAGATGCCAATGTTGCTATAAAGACTTGTTCTTACCAATGTCCCCAGAAGTACAGTGAAGTGTGGAAGGCCCTGATTGACAAGCACTTGGCTGCAGGGAGAATTTGTCTGTTGTTGTCCTCTTTTGCCTCGCCTGCCTTTATTATTCCTAAGGTGGATCCAACAGCGGTGCCTTGATGGGTAAATGATTTTTGAGAACTGAACATGCTCACTGTGCCAGATAATCACCCGCTGCCTCACATTGAGGATATACTGAATGACTGCGCAAAGAGAAAGATCTTTGCTGTCATTGACTTAATGAATGTGTTTTTTCAGACACCCATGCATCCGGATCATGTCCACTTAACGGCTGTTTCTACACTTTTCAGTCTGTATGAGTGGCTTGTAATGCCAATGGGTCTCAGGAATGCGCTGGTAATTCACCAGCGTTGGGTAACGACTGTGCTGCGCAAACATATAGGCAAGTTCTGCCACATTTACAGTGGCTCAAAAAACTGTCCCAATGTTTCATACTTTTTGAAAGATGACATTAGCATGAAAGATTCAAAGGACCCAAAAATCTAATTAAATCAGGTAAAATACTTTGGCATCATGACTACAGATAAAACCTAGTATTATGTAATTTGGATCAAAACTGATGGAGTAGTGGCCATTTAAAAATATTCACTCATTGGAACAGTTTTTTGAGCATCTTTAACTCTGCAGATTTATCCCTATTTTAGTCAGAAATAAAGAGTAAGTTGCATGGGGGAATATAAATAAAGTCATGTGACTATGTTTGGACATATTTTGGAGTGGTTCAAGTTGGTTGAACCACATCTTGACCTTCAACCACCATCATGAAAGTGATTCCTCCTGCAAAGTGCTCTACTGTTGCTTCTCTCCTTGCTCAAGGGTATTCCCTGCATCAAATTGAGGCTCAAACTGGTCTAGGGAGGTCTAATATTAGGAGGATTGGTAGAGAGTTGGAGGTGGACAAGGAAAACCATCCTGGAGGTCATCCTGCTAAGCTTACTCTATGTGATAAACATTGTTTGATAAATCTCAACTGGGAGACTTGATGCAGCCGTCCAGGCCACTGATTTTATCAACAACATCATTTCCAACCCTGTCTGTCCTCAGACTATCAGGAATGCACTGAAGGAGGAGGGGTATCAGTCTGCTACAAAGAGGAAAGTTCCTACAGTGGCTCAAAAAACTGTTCCAATGTTTTATACATTTTGAAAGATGACATTAGCATGAAAGATTGGAAGTACCTAAAAATCTGATTAAATCAGGTGAAATACTATGGCATTGTGGCTACAGATCAGACCTGGTATTATGTAATTGGAATCAAAACTGATGGAGTAGTGGCCATTTTAAAATATTCATACTGAACAACTACACCTACTGTGAAGCATGGAGGAGGGAATAATCTCATGGTATGGGGCTGCATGGGTTGGAATAGAGTAAAAAAGCTGATGGAGGTGGTGGGGATCATGAATGCTGAGCAGTACTGTGAAATTTTGGATGATGGAGCAAAGGAGAGCTTTGAGAAGTTGGAGATAGAGGTGGGTGCCCGCTACTTTGAACAGGACAATAACCCCAAACACACCTCCAAAAGGGCTGAAAAGTGGTTTGAGGACAACAACTTTGATGTTCTCTGGTGGCCAGCCCAATCCCCTGATCTCAATCCTATTGAACACCTCTAGGAGTACCTCAAAGAGCAGCTTAGACAGTATGAAACACCTCCTCATGGTATGCATGAATTGTGGGAGAGGGTTGCAAAGGAGTGGGATGAAATACCACCAGAGGTATGCTAAAGACTGATAGAAAGCATGTCTAGAAGGATTCAAGCAGTTATCAAGGCAAATGGAGGACATACAAAGTATTAAATACTAAAATTAGAAATGCTCAAAAAACTGTCCCAATGAGTGAATATCCATTATTCCATCAGTTCTGATCCTAATTACATAATCCTAGATTTGATCTGTAGCCACAATGCCATAGTATTCTACCTGACTTAATCAGGATTTTAGGTACTTCCAATCTTTCATGCTAATGTCATCTTTCAAAATGTATGAAACATTGGGACAGTTTTTTGAGCCACTGTATCTGGACAACATTGTTATCTGGTCCGATACATTGGAGGAACATGGATGTAATGTGTGTAAGGTGCTGCAATTGTTGCGTGATGGACATCTTTTTGTGAATTTGAAGAAATGCCATCTTTTTGAAAGCTCGGTGGATTTCTTGGGTTATTGCATATCAGTGGTGGGTATTGAGGCAGATGAGTCAAAGATTGCATAGATACTGGAGTGGCCAACGCCAAAATCAGCAGAGGAAGTTTGACATTTCCTTGGGCTGGTCCGCTACATTGTAGCGTTCTTGCCAAACTTGGCCAAACATGTGGGCATACTGATGGAGCTTATAATGCATGATTGTGACCTGGAGTTTCTAAAATGGACCGCATGGTGCAAGCATGCATTTGACTCAATAAAGGAGCTTGTAATCAGTCACGACTGCTTGACAATAATTGACCACAATGACACATTGAAAAGGATATTCATGATGATGGATGCAAGTGACCTTCACTCTGGCGCAGTCCTATCCTTTGGAGAGTCCTGGGAGACCACGCAACCAGTGGCTTTTGAGAGCCAAACATTCAATGGAGCCAAACTTAATTATCCTGTTCATGAGAAAGAATTGTTGGCAATTGTCTGCATGCTGAAGAAATGGTGGTTAGACTTGTTCAGTACTAAGATCATGGTTTTTACAGACCACAAGACATTGTTGAATTTTGGCAAACAATGAGATCTATCAAGACATCAGGCCCGTTGAATGGAGTTCCTCTCCCAGTTTGACTGTGAAAATGGTTTACGTGAAGGGAGAGGACAACATGGTGGCAGATGTGCTTTCCAGGCTCTCCTATGATCTGCCAGACTTGATTTTGGCAGTGGAACGCGCTGCAACATTGTTGAAGGTAATGCATGACAATGATCTAGTGACAGCTTGTATAGGCACGGTTTTGCCAGTGGGGGGAGCATCACTGTTTTCCACAGCGTATTCCTTGGCAAATCAGCCACTGGATGGATCGGTGGCCTTGATTGTGTCAACGTGTGTTGGTATCTTGATCAGCAATGATCTCATCTTGACAATCAAGGAGGGGTACAAGAACGATCCATGGTGTAGGAATTTGATAGAGGGAGCCATTGGGATTCCCTCTCTTGAGTGCCAAGACAGGCTGTGGTTTCTTGGTTTGCGCCTGTTGGTGCCTTGTTATGGCACTGTCCACAAGACCATTTTTGCAGTGGTGGATGGCTCGTTAGGTCATTTTGGTTTTGCAAAAGCATACAATGCGATATAGGAGTTGTACTACTGGCCAAAAATGAGACGCAATCTGGAACTTGGGTATGTACCCATGTGTTGGGATTGTCAATGGATGAAGGCCTTGACAGTACAACCTATGAGTCCCTTGCATCTACTGCCTGTGCCTGATGGGCGTTGTGAATCTATTGCTATGGATTTTGTTGGCCACTGCCTGAGGACAACAGTTTTGACTGCATCCTAACCATTACTGACTATCTGCACTCCAACATCTGGTTGGTCCCAATGCAGATGGACATAACTGCACCGCAGCTGGCGGAGCTCTTTTTCAAACACTGATACTGTAAAAACAGCCTGCCAACTAATATCATGTGCGACCACAACAAACTGTTTGTGTTGCATTTTTTGGCAACACCTTGCATGGCTGATAGGCATAAAGATTAAGATGTCAATGGTGTATCACTCACAAACAGATGAGGTGAGCAAGCAGTCAAATAAGACAATCAATCAAGTGTTGCATTTTCATGTCAATTAGAACCAGCTGGGTTGAAAAAAAGCCTTGCCACGTGTGCATTTTGAATTGATGAACATGGTCAATAAGTCTATGGGCTTCTCACCATTTCAACTGTGCATGGACTGTAGCCCACGTCTGATTCCGTGCTTGGTTCCAGGTGATGGTAGAGGCCTAGAGGTGGAAGAGCTGGCCAGGCAGGTAGTGGAGCATGTGTGCATTGATTGCAAAACTGCAAAAGATAACCTGTGGCAGGCAAAGATTCAGCAGGCAGCTCAAGCCAATAAGACATGCACAACAGACGTCATTTCAAGGTGGGCGACCATGTGCTGGTGTCAACTAGGGATCAGAGGCAACAATACAAGAGAAAAGTTGCAAAGCTCATGCCTTGTTACAATGGGCCTTTCTGTGTGACAGTAGTGCACATGGGGTATTGCACAAATTGTTCTGCAGCCTGTGGACAGAAAACTGTGATGTTCAAAGATTACACATCAAAATTACTGTTCTATAACAAGAACAATGCTGTAAGGGCGAACTCTGGAGGCTATGGCTCAGTCACATAGCTGGCAGAGGAAAATCCAAAGTATATTTAGGTAATACAACCATAACTACTCACCTGACAGAGGGAAATCCAAAGAGAACAAGTCTATAGATTCCCTATGCCAGGAGTGACACTTCCAAGGCTCCAGAAGCATGGAAAGTAACTGTATAGCATGACAAAAGCCACAATAAAATTTATAATCTAAAAAAGGAAAATCTCCAAAAATAATTAAAAACTCGGAAATTGCCATTGCCAGAGGTCATGCACATGTCTCATGTGACTTGCTTAGTAATTTGGAGGCTAGCCTTGAGATGACTAAGCCTCTGGAAGCATTGGCTACACTTGTTTGAATGATAACTAAAGCACCAGAGCACCTCAAGGACTGAGAATAGTACTAATAAATAGTATTGAAAGAATAGAAGCAGTAAAGTAAAGAGTGATAGCAGAAATAAGGAAATAAATAGAGGAAGAATGAAGGAATAAGGAGTGAAAGAAGGGAGAAATGAGGAGTCCCCTAACAAATGCGGTCTTGTTTTCTTCGCATGTGATGTTGGAGTCAGGCCCAGTGTTTGCCCCAGATACAGGTTTAGATGAACATTTTGTTGAGAAGATTGTCAAGAGCTGGAGATGGGGAAAGGGTTGGCAGTATCTTGTTTGTTACATGGAGTATGGTCCAGAGCATGACCAATGGTTATCAGGTAAGGAACTCATGAACAATGTGGCACTTGATGTGTGGTTGGCAGGAAATGGGCACCTTTTGTGATGTGCAGATTCTCTTTTGCCATGTTCCTGCCACTGGTAGCTTTTCCCACTGGGTTTTTGATGCACCTGTGTGAGCAGTTTTTTTTAATGCCAGTAGCATCTTACTTGTTTTTTTTCTTCTTCTTCTTTCCATATGGATGAATTTTTTTGGGTGGGGAGGGGTGTAATTCCAATTACTTACCATATGCAGATAGCGATGTCTATTTATATGGAACCTTATTTACAGCTACATATACCCTGCCCTCCAAATCATGTACTAACAGGTTCTGTTCTCTCTCTCTTTTCTGAATACTGCTACTATGGTACATTCTTGATTTATACAACTATAAATATAGCATGGTCCTGTTCCATGTTGGTTTGAGAATGTATGCTCTTACACCAGGAAATGCAAAAATTGTACTCGGGTTCTGTCATATGTCAACAACCATTCAATTATAAAACAAAAATTTGTGTTTCAGTAAAAGTCATAGATGTTGGAACTCATTACTCAATACCTGACAGGTGAGTGAAATTAAATGTAATATTGAATTGACCAAGTATCTACCTGGCAGTATCTATTGAGGAGGTACATGTCTGATTGTATATCAGACACGTACCTTCTCAATACAGTATATGATGTAACAACACATAAAGCTGTAATATGACCAGGATAATGACAGACTATCATCTTGACTCTGACTCATTTGGAGCCAACCGTGATGCGACATTTCTGGGAAGATGAATACTAGTTCAAATGTTCTTCTTTTTCCATTACTAGATAGACATAACACTTATTGTTGTTTCAGAAAATGATGGTATATCCAATTATCAATCAGATTTGGCCTGTTATTCTCAGATCAAATGATGGCTGAGCTTGTATAAAGCATGCCATTTACACAAGTGCTGTCACTGTTAATACATTTACCTCAAACACTGACTCTAATGTTGAACCTAGGGGCTAGTGGTGGACCCTACCTTGCAGGCATGAGAAATTTTGATCCATAATGCAACATTCCCCTCACATTCTCTGTGATTCAGCTGCCATGATACAAAAGTATATTGTAAAAAAGACATTTGTAATAACATACCTGCATATGAAATGAATAGAACTAGAGAAGTATGTATTCAGGTGTCCATAAAATATATGTAGTCATGTGACCATAAGTAGTAATGTGGAAGTAAAGTAGAAAAGTGGAGATATCATGACACCCAGCCCCTCCTTGTTAAGGAGCAAGCCCCTCAAACAAGAAAAAAAAGAAAAAGAAAAGAAAAGAAAGACACAACTTGGCATTACTCTTGGTGCTTCTTGTGCCTTCTCTTCCCATGTGCCTTCTCATTGGTGTGGAACTCCTGGATTGCCTCCACATGTGGCATGTTGTACTCTCTGAGCCACTCATCTTTGCTCTTGTTGTATCCTTTCCAGCACACCAAGAACTCTGAGATCCTCCCTAGTGTGCTTCTCATGGAGAATCCTCTTAATCTCCACTTCCTTGCCCGTTTCCAACTGAACCAGCAGTGGCGGCTCTTGTTTCTGGCCCAAAATTGTATTGGTGCATGCCAGCAGGAGACATGGAACACATCGTGGATGGCCCACCCATCAGGCAGGGCCAGTTGATACACTGAGTCCGAGATCTTCTGTACTACTCAGAAGGGTCTAAATCTCTTGAAGTCCAGCTTATTGCTAGGCTGGTCCAACCATGAATCTGCTTGTTTGAGGAAGACATGGTCATCAGTGACATAGTCTGATGGCTCATCTACCCACACATCATGGCTTTTGGCCATCAGCTTGAACAGGGCCTTCAACTTGCTCTGGATGGTACATATTTTCTCTGTCAGGTTCTGCTGACTGCAGGGGCTCAGTCTACTGGGCAAGGCCCTTATAGGGAGACAAAATAGCTCCGGTGTACAATTCCAGGACCTACAAGGGCTCCAGAGTTGAAATGCTATGCTCTAGGATGGACATGGGCATTTAAGAGATCTCCAGAGTGAACCACAAGGCATATAGCAAGCACAGGGGATTCTGGATAAATCCAGAGGTGGTGTCAATAGAGGGGGGCAAATTGGAGTAGTTATGGGCTCTACAATTCAAGCCAAGCAGGCAGGGCAAAATTAGAGGTAATTAGACTGGGGTTTCAAAGAGATACAAGCAAATGAAGCTGGAGTACAATTACAAAGGATAAGTGTGAGACCAGGACTTGAGAAGGATTGGAACTGCAAATGGGAGGAGAAACACAAGTTGGGGAATTAAACTGGGGAAGAGTCAAGAGAGAAAGAGAGAAGACAGTATGAGGCAAGAGAATTGAGATGAGTACAAAGTGCAAAACAAAACAGAGTTAAAATGAACACAATACAAGGCAGAGATTCATGAAACAGAAGCAGAGATGGATTTAGAAGTACAAACAAACACTTGGGCAAACTGTACGAGGTGTGTGCAATATCAAGACTACCGACAAAGTCCCTATCCTACCACTTAAGTACTCTCACAAATATGTCCTGGGCCAAGTTCTCAATTTCTGGGTCTGAGCGTAGCTCCAGGACTCTATACAAATTGGTCGGTACCGGTTCCAATTAATAGACTAGTGGGTGTCAGTGGCAATCAGGTGGCGGCAGCATTAGGGGCTTCCAGGGACGGTGATGCATGAGTGATGCAACGTGATGGCTGGGTGATGTGGGTGATGGCATGATTGCTGGAGGGGGCCAGCAATGTCCAGGAAGGGTCAGTGATGTCCAGGAGGGCTTGCATGACTTCCTGGAAGCAATTGGTGATAGCCAGAATGATGGGATCAATAGCCAGAGTAATTGATGGTGGCATTTGTGATGGTTGTGGAAGTGAGATCACTGGTGGGGGATTGGTCCAGAGCTATGGAGTTGGTGGAGAGAGTTGTCCTCTGGGACTTCTAGGGGTGGTTTTGAGGTCCAGAGTTGGGTGCAGAGTTAGCAGGTTGTGACATCACTCCTCCCTCAGTGCTAAGACCCTTTAAGGTGCAGGTTGATTGTGGGTACAAGCCTGGCTTCTTTGTGTGAAAAGAAGTCCTGATGTGACCTAGAAGTCCTGTTGGCTATTCAGAAGCCCCTGATGATCTCCAGGAAGAGAAAAAAAGAGAAAAAAATTTGACTTGTCTTTCTTTTCATTCTTCCTTCCATGTCTCCCTCTACACCCTCATTGTCTTGCCTCTCGCACCCCTCCTTTGCTCTAGGGTAACTTGATGTTGTGCTGGCATCTGCCCAGGTTACAGAGAAGGAGGTAATCCCAGAGCAGTTTGCAGCAGCTCAGACTTGCTCCCAGAGTCCTTTTACCTCTGGCATAGTGTCAGGCCAATGGCCTGGTGAGTGGTTTGTTTGTCAAGGCTTGTGGGCTGAGTTCTCTAGTGTTACTATTGCAAGCGCTAGGACATGCCCTGTGTATTTACTGGCCTGGAGGAGGGTACCCAGTGCTGATGAGACTCCACTTAGACTCAGCACAGAAAGCTATATTTTAGTGACTCTCTCTAGTGCTTACTAATGTTCCTTAGTGCTTACCAACGTTCCTTAGTGCCTACCGACTCTCTCTTGTGCTTACCGACATTCCTTAGCGCCTACCGACTCTCTCTCATGCTTACTGATGTTCTTTAGCGCTTACCGATGTTTTTTAGCGCTTACCAACATTCCTTAGCACTTACTGACGCTCCTTAGCGCCTACCAATGTTCTCTAGCATGTTTTGGAGCAGTCTTGCTCTAAGTTCAACATAGAGACTTGAAGAATGGAATATTAGCTAATGGCTAAAGGAATTAACAAGTGACAGACAGCTTAAATGCATCATTTTCATGCTTAGCTACTGATCCTACTGCTTAGCACACAGCCTTGGTGCATTAATACTTTTTAGGTTATATTTTTCATTTATACTGTCAAAGTACTTTAGCAACATTTTACATATGATTTCTTACCTTTTTTATAAAAACTGTATATAGCTACCACAATCACCAGGAAATCACCAGAGTTTACAGCCCCTCTTTGACTCCTCACCTATTAGGCACCAACTACAGGTGTACACTTTATGCTAGTCCACCTATGGGACTAATCAAGACATTATGCAAACTCAACCTAGGCACCTATGGCCTAGTTACCAGTTCTTAGCTGTGCTAAGCAACTTTCTTTTAACTTCAATAACCTTTCCTTCACTTACGTGTGTTTCTGGGATCCTGCCAGGAGTCAACCCTCAATACTTAGCGTGCCCAATGCTTTTACTTATAACTGCGCTAGGCTACTATTGACTCTGACAGTGCCTAGCAACTTTTGGGCATCATCAGCGCAATTCTTTGATGTGCAAGGCATGCTGTTCAAACCATGAATGGTGCTCAATGACGCAGTTGTGGTAAGCATGGTGTATGGTCTGGGAGCAGGAGTGGAATGTGGCCTGGGTTTTGGTGCATCTCAGAGCCTCACCTTCCATTCATGTGCTGGAGTTGTTGGAGGAGGAGGGGAGGATGGAAGGGGTAGGGCCTGTGGTGAGTTTGGAGCCCCCTTGTTGCAACAAAAGAAAACATTGGGCTTCTCCAGGGCACGCACCATGACCAGCCCCCAAGCATGCCAGAAGTTTGCTGGAGGTGGGGCCCTTGCATGTCTTTTTTCTGAGGTTGGTGCAACCCCTCAAGACTTTCTTGTCAAATGTTGCACATCTACAAGGGATCCAAGATGTACTCATGGAGTTGCAATGGAAGTTGCAGGAGATGCATTGTCAGGCAGTGGTGTGAGAGGAAGTGGTGGAGAAGCAGGTCTGGGGTTTGCAGGAGGAGGTGCAGCAGGCTAGGGCAGAGCAGGACAAGGCTGTGCAGAGGCAGTGGGAGTCTGAGAGGTTGTGCTAGGAGGCCCTCCAGCAGTGGGAGGTGTTTGAGGACAAGGTTGAAGAGTTGCAGAGCTGGCTAAGGGCACCTGCCTTTGAAGTTCTGTTGGTAGAGGAGGTCTGGAAGTTGGCTAGGCAGTTGTAGGTCTCACAGAGGGAGGGGGAGCACCTCCAAGAGTGGTTGATGTGGGAGTTGGCAGTGATGCAGGTATCTCTTCTCCATGTGTTCCTTACCTTCTTGTCCTCCCCTTCTGGCTGACATTAGTTCCTAGGCTAGGCCCATGAGCATCAGTTGCTCTTGGATGGGGCTACATTGGTGGTGGCATTTGTGCAGGAGGAGTTGGGGCAGGTTGGACAGGAGGGCCTGCCAGAGATTTGGTTGGGGATGGGGCAGTGTCACGACCAATACCACCCACCACTCCTAAGAAGTTACACAACTCCCCCTGGACATCACTGGACCTTCCCGGACATTGCTGCCCCTCCAATCACGCCAACACCTGTGCCATCCAGCCATCATGTTGCACTTGACCATCACCTTACACATCACCACCCCAGAAACCCCCGATGCTGCCACCACCTGATTGCCACTGACACCTGACACTCTACTTGATTGGAACCAACACCTGCCAACTTGTATAGAGTCCCAGAGCTGTGCTCAGACTGGAAAATCAAGGAGTTGGCCTGGAACATATCCGCAGAAGTACTTAAGTGGTAGGATAGGAACTTAGTCAGTAGTCTTGATATTGCATAACCCCACTATATTGTTGCCCAGTGTTTTGTTTTGTGTCTCTCAATCTATTCTGCTTGTGTTTCATGACTCCATCTTGTATTGTGTCCATTTTTAACTCTGTCTTGTCTTGTATCTTGTACTTGTCTCAAATTTCTCGCCTCGTACTTCTCTCTCTCTTTCTTGTGACTCTTTCCCGGTTTAGTCCCAACTTATGTTTCCTTTTCCCTTTACAGATTTTGACTCTTCTCCAGTCCTGGCCTTGTTTCTAACAACACTCCGGATTTATTTCCTTGTGTCTCTCTAAGTTCTGGTCCAACTTTATCTAATCTTGCCTCACCCACTCAGCTCGAATTGTAGAGCCCGTAACCTTCCCTGTCTTACTTCCCTTAAATTGACATCGCCCCTGGACTTACCCAGAACCCACACACACTCGCCTCCCGTCTTGTGGTTGCCCTGGAGATCCTTTAAATGCCTGTGCCCATCCTGGAGCATAGCATTTTGCCCTCAGAGCCTTTGTAGGTCCTGAAATTGTACACTGGAGCTATTGTGTCTTCTTGTAAGGGTCTTGCCCAGTGGACTGAGCCCCCGTGGTCAGCAGAATCTGACAGGCAGCTGACAAGGCTACTGGCTGCATACCACCAGAGAAACGTATTAGAGCCAGGGTCATGGGTAGAGATAGCAGGAGACATGGAAGGTGCTGCCAAGCATGGAGGAGGTCATGGCGGAATTGGCAAGGGAAATGGAGGTGCTGGGGGTTGTGGAGGGGTCAGAGTAGGGGGAAAATCTTGGACTTGCCCTTATTATGCTCCCTTGTAAATAGTCCTATGTCTTGTTGCATGTGTATTCTTTTGTGGTCCTTTTCTGCATGAATGTAAGTGGGGGAAAGTGTGGAGATAGTGGGAATGAGAATGCATAAGCTAGGTGGGAGTTGAATCCCTCATGAATCCAGAGGCGGAGGTTAGGCCTAGTAATGCCATCTGTGGGTTTCTAGTCCTGAGGGTCCTGGAGCTTGTTGGGGTATCGATAGTGGAACTCCTGGAGTTTGTTGGGAGCTCCTTCCAAGTTCTGTTGGAGTTCCCAAGTGTTGTCTTTAGGGCCATATCTCTTCTATTGTACCAGATAGTGGGTGCAGCCTCGTAGTTTTTTGGAGTCAAAGATGTCATCTACTTTGTAGTGGTACTTGTCGTTGACTTTGAAGGGTAGGGGTCGGTCAGGATATTGTCCAAGGAATGGGTTGGGGGCATGCTTCTTGAGGAGCCAAACACAGAACGCAGAGTGGAGGCCCTTCATGCTTAGAGAAAGGTCAAGTTTGTAGGTGTGAGTTGAGATCTTCCAGAGGATTGTGAAGGGGCCAAATTGTTTGTGATCCAACTTCAAGGAGGGTCGTCAAGTGCATAGGTTGCGCTGGTCAAGCCAAACTATGGTGCTGGGGGTCCAATTAGGGGTGTTTTCTCATTTGGAGTTGGCGTGCTTTGTGTAGGCCTTGTTGGCAACTTTGATTTCTTCATGGAGAAATTGGTGGAGCAACCAGAGGTCTTTGGTGACTTTGTAGGTGATGTGGGAGGGAATGTCTCAGAGAGAGATGGTGAGCTGGAGGTGGTAACCTTTGTTGGCAAGGAAAGGTGAAACTCTGGGGCTAAATGAGGGGTATTATTGTAAGTGAACTCAGCAAGAGAGAGCTCTGCATGCCAGTTGTTTTGCAGGTAGTTGACATAGAAGTGGAGGTATTGTTCTAATGTTTGATTCACCTGCTCAGTCTGTCCATCAGTCTCTGGGTGGTAGGTGGTTGAGAGTCAGACTTGGATGTCAAAGGTCTTGCAGAGCGAGGTTTAGAATTTCAAAATGAACAAGAACTCTTGATCAGATACAATGTTGTCCAGAAGTCCATGCTTCACAAAGACGTGCCCCAGGAATAATTTGGCAAACTCTGAAGCAGTGTTGGTGGTGTGACAGGGTAGGAAAATGGCCTGTTTGGTCAGTCTACATAGCACTACCAGAATTGCATTGAAGCTTTTGGACTCCAGGAGTACGACAATGTGGTCCATGAAGATCAAGGACCAGGGTCTTTGTCTGACAGGGAGAGGTCATAATAGGTTGTAGGAGCAGTGGTGGGGGGCTTTGGTCTGGAGGCAGAGCTCACACAATCTGATGTAGCATGTGACGTCTCAACAAATCCTTGGCCAAAAGTAAGTCCAGGTGATTAATTGGAGGGTCTTACATATGCCTGGGTGTCCTTGAAGCTTGTGATTATGGTGCTGTTGAAGGATGTTGAGACGTAACTTTGCATGATCAGTGATGTATATGAGGCCATTCTGGAGAAGGATTCATTGATCTGGAGATAGAGTGTAGGCGTTGTCATGCAATGGGTCCTCAAGGCTTGAGTTCTGAGCATGTTGGACAAAAAACTCATTGTGGGGGGCTTTTTGGATCTTACTCAGAATTTCTTCCTCATTCATGATTAGCACCGCATTTAGATGTTTGGGGAGAATTTCCACACAGTGGTTGAATGAATTTTGGTCCACCTCAAAGGCCTTCTTGAGGTAGATGTCAGGCCTTTGAGTGAGGGCATCAGGTTTGGCTCTGAGTCTTCCAGAGCAATAATGAATGGTGAAGTTGTATTTGGAGAGTATTTCTGACCACTGTGCTTGTCATTGACTGAGCTGTTTTGTTGTGGTGAAATACTGCAGGTTGTTGTGGTCCAAATAGACTTGGATGCAGTGTCAGGCCCCCTTGAGATAGGCTTGCCACTGCTTGAAGGCTTCTACAATTGCCAGTAGCTCCTTGTTGTAGATGTTGTAGTTTAATTTGGTGTCGATCATGGAGCGTGTGTAGAAGGCAATGGGTCAAAGGTCCTGGGTGTCAGGGTCCATCTGTGAGATGATTCCAGTGATGGCATAGTTGGAGGCATTGCATTTGAGTACAATGCGGAGTTTTGGGTCAAAATGTCTGAGCACTGAAGCAGTCATGAAGGCTTCCTTGAGGAGTTGGAAAACACTCTAGCACTTACTATTCCAGGCCCAAGGGGTGTCTTTTTGGATAAGTCAGTTCAGGGGTTTCATGATCCCAGAGTAGTTGTTTATGAATCTCCAGTAGAAGTTAGCAAAACCTAGAAAAGATTGTACTTCCTTGACATTTTAGGGGGTTAGCCAGTTTAGGATAGCATCAACTTTGCCAGGGTCCATACAAACTCTGTCCAGGGTTACTATGAGGCCAAGATGCTCAACTTTGGTGGTGTGAAAGGAGCATTTTTTGGGTTTGGCATGGAGATAGTGCTCCCAGAAGTGAGTAAGGATATGGCAGACATGGTCCCAGTGTTCTTCCAGTAAGTTTGAGTAGACAAGAATATTGTCCAGGTATATGATGACAAACATATTATTCATGTCATGGAAGATGTCATTCATGAAATATTGGAACATGGCAAGGGAGTAGTCATTTCAAAAGGCATAACCAGGTACTCAAAGAGACTATACTGAGTCTGGAATGCCATTTTCCACTCATGTCCAGAGGCTATATGGACGTTGTTGTAGCCGGAATATAAGTTGATTTTGGTGTAGATCTTGGCACTCCAGAGTTGGTTGACAAGGTCTCCAATAAGGAGCATGGGGTACCAATTCTTCTTTGTAATCTTGTTGAGTCCCCAGTAGTTGACGCAGAGTTGGAGGGAGCCATCTTTCTTTTTGACAAACAGGACCAGAGCTCCAGTGGCAAAGATAGAGGGGCAGATGAAATCCTTGCCAAGCATTTTGTTGAGGTGGTCCTTGAGGGCTTGGAGTTCAACATGTTGTAGACTCAGCCAAAGAAAGGTGAGGTGCCTTCTTTGAGGTTGATTTTGTGGTTGTAAAATTGGTGGAGAGAAAGTTCTTGGGCACTATCCTTGGAGAATACATCAGCAAACTCATGATATTCAAGAGGAATTACTTTGCATAGTATGTCCTCCTCTGAGCATGTCTCTGAGGAGTTGGCCTCAGCCCTCAAATGCTCCTCCGAGAAAGTGGGCATGATGTGAAGCTGATACACCTAAGCACTTTCTTGGAGTATGCATGCAAAGGGGACAGCACTGATGATTTTGATGTTGAGGGCGCCGGGGTTGGTGGGGGTCAAATTCATGTTTTTTGGAGGTGGCAGGATGGGTTTCCAATGATTCTGGGCAGGGTAATTTGGTCCCTTGTATTTGTTGCAGATAATGTTGGAGGGAGAATGAAGGGGCAG
>QLOM01001422.1:0-10049 GCA_003313785.1 Termitomyces sp. MG148 | reverse complement strand
TGGCAGGCCCAGAAAGTGAAAGTTACCAAATTCGCCAACGTCAAATACTCGTTTCATCTGAGGTGTAGACGCAAACTTCTGGATCCATTGAGTTGATTCCGCCTTCATCTGAGGGCTCGAGTGAGGATTCATAACACGTTTCCACGGCCATTCTGCAAGAATATCAGGTAGAATGAATATAGCTTCACTGGACATCCTGGACGATTTCTGCTGATATTCTATCCGCGCATGCCTCAAATTTAAGGAAAAAACTTAGAGTTTAGACACTGTGAATAACGCCAAGCTTAGAGTCTGGACGATGTGAACACAAAGCCTAGAGTCAACCTTCTATCACACAGGGAGATATCACTCCACATACACTCCACATATTTTGGCAGATGTGAACAACATTTCTGCCATGTGGCCCATCTGACAATTTGTTTAGCATGTCGAGCAAGGGCGCCGAAAAAGCGTCCCCTTACGATGTTTGACAAATGTTTGACCAAACATGGTATATGACGCATTTTACTCTCTAATGAATATCGTACACCTGATGCTGGAAGAAGCAATAGAATGGAGACCAGTGACCACATGACCGTTCAGGATGATACTGTTAGGCTGCATGTCCATGCTATGAGAGGCATGACACAAAGTTTAGAGTTTTAGAGTTTGGACGCTGTGAACAACGCAAATCTTGGAGTTTGATTTCCGACCCTTTTATCATGCAGAAAGATATTTGGAGCCATATGGCCCATCTAAAAAATTGTTTGGCATGTCGACGAAGGGCGCCGAAACACGTCCCCTTACACTTAAAATGTATGAAATGTTTCAACCAATTTAAGAGACCCACACTAGCACACACAGTAAAATATTGTATACCGTGAAATTAATGACCGGGGAGCAACTCGGGAGAGCTGCTACCAGCTTTTTCCCAATCCCCGGTCGGATTTTTATATTGAGGGTGAGGAGTGGTGGGTACAGACTTAGTACTGTGTACTTTGTACTTGATAGTATCGCTCCAACTATTTCGTGCCCCTCATCCAGAGAAAGTTCTATTTCATACTCTGAAGACCACTCACCTAGAGAGGGGCCGTCGAAGTGAAAGTTCTCTGCAGGAACTGGTTTCACTCGCCCACCCTCTCTAGGCACGGCACGTGATTGTCGCGATGTTCGGGTCCTTTCATTGGTAACACGAAAACTCGCGTTTTAAGTTTTAGTTCAATCAAACATAATACATGACGCATTTTACTCCCACGAATATCGTACGAGATGTTGGAAGAAGCATTCGAATGGAAGGACAGTGACCTCATAGCCAAGACCGTTGAGGGCATGCGGATGCATCCTGCCAAAGCGCTATTTCGAACCAATTCAAATGTCATAGACAATGTGCAACCATCGACTGGACTGACTATGGATAGGCATGGACGTCTGGTCTTGGTTGGGTTGGTTCCAGTCAGTCCCAGCGGCCATTGGCAGACTTTAAAATGCGAGCCACAGGATTTTGAGCCATGCGGTCGTGGGCGTTGAACTCATATCTAATAAATTGTTTGGCCCGCAATAATTTAAAAGTCCGGAGATGAGAACGAGGGATGTTCCCAGATATCGAGAGCCACCACATGCCAAAATTAAAATATAGCATCATGCTCACAATTTTTTTTCGGCTACCTCTTGCGAACCGATGTCTATCTCTGCTAGATCTTGAAAGTCAACTAATGTAGCCCTGACAAGACACCATGAAAGGAAAGAGTATATTATGGTTGAAAGACTACTTCTTCTGAAATGATATCAGAACACTCCAATCCAGAAGGTAGAGCACTAACCAATCGAGGAAGCAGGACAACCCTTCGGGTCTTCTGGACCTCCAACCCATCCGTCCCAAAGTATCTACCACTCTCAAAATGCCAAGAATCATTTGCCCTGACCCAGTTACACAAGCCATTCAAGTATCGTTCCACATCAGCTTGATATTCTTCGCCAAAATATGGAACATGGCTGAAGTCGTTCAGGGCGCTTTGCACACGCTTGGAGGCATAGTTACCGATCCACGTCAGTGCTTCAGTCAGAGTGAAATTTTTATGATGCATCAGAATCGTGATCAGGTTGTGACCGTCATCACCTCGGGCTTGCTCGATGTTATAAGAATAAAGGTCCTGGTCGACAATGAAAATGAGCTGTAAACAAGGGAGGCTATTATGTAGGTTTACATTACTGAGAATGATCAGATCTGCACAAGCATCGACGAGACTCTTGATGACAGGGTTTTCGAAGACTTCATCCGGAAGATTTAGTTCAAATTCCAGGAGTACAAATGATGGCTTTGCGCCAACTGTCTCCCGGCGGACAGGCATATACTCATCAACGTCTCTGATACACTCCAGAGCACGATCTTGAGCTTGAACTGCAACTGCTGCGGTATAGTTTTCAAGGCTCTTCATGAGTCGACCACGTGCAGCTGCTGATGAACAAGTTGATATGCTCTTCCACAGTCTATTTCATCATGAGGATATCAATTTCTACGACAGGCAAGCAGACTTGAAACTTACTGTCGAGTAGCCTCTCCAACAACGCACCCATGAGCTGGCCTTATCTTGTCAGGATTACACATAACATCCACGACCAGAGCGGCCAGTTGCTGGGCTTCAAGAGGTGTCATGAGGTCTGAATTCTCATCGTAGAGGTAAAACCAATTCATGAGGTCGCAGCCCACACGAAGAATATCTCAAAGGAGGCAACAGTTACACATGAGTATACGTTAGAGAAGACGAAAGATACCTTTGTTCTCCAGAGGATATGCAAGAAAAGAGATCAAGGCTGATGAGCAATTTATTAATGAACGAATTCATTCTATGGCAGGCTCGAAAATTGAAAGTTACCAAAATCGCCAAAATCAAACGCTCGTTGAATATGGGGTGTGGACACAAAACTCTGGATCCATTGAGTTGATTCCGCCTTCATCTGAGGGCTCGAATGAGGATTCATAACACGTTTCCACGGCCATTCTGCAAGAATATCAGGTAGAATGAATATAGCTTCACTGGACATCCTGGACGATTTCTGCTGATATCCTATCCGCGCATGCCTCAAATTTAAGGAAAAAACTTAGAGTTTAGACGCTGTGAATAACACCAAGCTTAGAGTCTGGACGATGTGAACACAAAGCCTAGAGTCAACCTTCTATCACACAGGGAGATATCATTCCACATACACTCCACATATTTTGGCAGATGTGAACAACATTTCTGCCATGTGGCCCATCTGACAATTTGTTTAGCATGTCGAGTAAGGGCGCCGAAAAAGCGTCCCCTTACGATGTTTGACAGATGTTTGGCCAGACATGGTATATGACGCATTTTACTCTCTAATGAATATCGTACACCTGATGCTGGAGGAAGCAATAGAATGGAGACCAGTGACCACATGACCGTTCAGGATGACACTGTTAGGCTGCATGTCCATGCTATGAGAGGCATGACACAAAGCTTAGAGTTTTAGAGTTTGGACGCTGTGAACAACGCAAATCTTGGAGTTTGATTTCCGACCCTTCTATCATGCAGGAAGATATTTGGAGCCATGTGGCCCATCTAAAAAATTGTTTGGCATGTCGACGAAGGGCGCCGAAACACGTCCCCTTACACTTAAAATGTATGAAATGTTTCAACCAATTTAAGAGACCCACGCTAGCACACACAGTAAAATATTGTATACCGTGAAATTAATGACCGGGGAGCAACTCGGGAGAGCTGCTACCAGCTTTTTCCCAATCCCCGGTCGGATTTTTATATTGAGGGTGAGGAGTGGTGGGTACAGACTTCGTACTGTGTACTTTGTACCTGATAGTATCGCTCCAACTATTTCGTGCCCCTCATTCAGAGAAAGTTCTCTCTGATACTCTGAAGACCCGTTCTCTGCAGGAACTGGTTTCACTCGCCCACCCTCTCTAGGCACGGCACGTGATTGTCGCGATGTTCGGGTCCTTTCATTGGTAACACGAAAACTCGCGTTTTAAGTTTTAGTTCAATCAAACATAATACATGACGCATTTTACTCCCACGAATATCGTATGAGATGTTGGAAGAAGCATTCGAATGGAAGAACAGTGACCTCATAGCCAAGACCGTTGAGGGCATGCGGATGCATCCTGACGAAGCGCTATTTCGAACCAATTCAAATGTCATAGACAATGTGCAACCATCGACTGGACTAACTATGGATAGGCATGGACGTCTGGTCTTGGTTGGGTTAGTTCCAGTCAGTCCCAGCGGCCACTGGCAGACTTTAAAATGCGAGCCACGATGTCAAGATTAAGAGGTCCAGGTATATTGCCAGATGTGAACAGGATTTTGAGCCATGCGGTCGTGGGCGTTGAACTCATATCTGATAAAGTGTTTGGCCCGCAATAATTTAAAAGTCCGGAGATGAGAACGAGGGATGTTCCCAGATATCGAGAGACCACCACCTGCCAAAATTAAAATATAGTATCGTGCTCACACAGTTTTTTTTTCGGTTACCTCTTGCGAACCAATGTCTTATCTCTGCTAGATCTTGAAAGTAAACTAATGTAGCCCAGACAAACACCATGAAAGGAAAGAGTATATTATGGTTGAAAGACTACTTCTTCTGAAATGGTATCAGAACATTCAAATCCCGAAGGTAGAGCACTAACCAATCGAGGAAGCAGGACAACCCTTCGGGTCTTCTGGACCTCCAACCCATCCGTCCCAAAGTACCTACCACTTTCAAAATGCCAAGAATCATTTGCCGTGACCCAGTTACACAAGCCATTCAAGTATCGTTCCACATCAGCTTGATATTCTTCGCCGAAATATGGAACATGGCTGAAGTCGTTCAGGGCGCTTTGCACACGCTTGGAGGCATAGTTACCGATCCACGTCAGTGCTTCAGTCAGAGTGAAATTTTTATGATGCATCAGAATCGTGATCAGGTTGTGACCGTCGTCACCTCGGGCTTGCTCGATGTTATAAGAATAAAGGTCCTGGTCGACAATGAAAATGAGCTGTAAACAAGAGAGAGGCTATTCGGTATACATTACTGAGAATGATCAGATCTGCACAAGCATCAACGAGATTCTTGATAACAGGGTCTTCGAAGACTTCATCCGGAAGGTTTAGTTCAAATTCCAGGAGTACAAATGATGGCTTTGCGCCAACTGTCTCCCGGCGGACAGGCATATACTCATCAACGTCTCTGATACACTCCAGAGCACGATCTTGAGCTTGAACTGCAACTGCTGCGGTATAGTTTTCAAGGCTCTTCATGAGTCGACCACGTGCAGCTGCTGATGAACAAGTTGATATCAACTTCCACAGTCTATTTCATCATGAGGATATCAATTTCTACGACAAGCAAGCAGACTCGGGACTTACTGTCGAGTAGCCTCTCCAACAACGCACTCATGAGCTGGCCTTATCTTGTCAGGATTATACATGACATCTACGACCAGAGCGGCCAGTTGCTGGGCTTCATGAGGTGTCATGAGGTCTGAATTCTCATCGTAGAGGTAAAACCAATTCATGAGGTCGCAGCCCACACGAAGAATATCTCAAAGGAGGCAACAGTTACACATGAGTATACGTTAGAGAAGACGAAAGATACCTTTGTTCTCCAGAGGATATGCAAGAAAGGAGACCAAGGCTGACGAGCAATTTATTAATGAACGAGTTCATTCTATGGCAGGCTCGAAAATTGAAAGTTACCAAAGTCGCCAATGTCAAATACTCGTTTCATCTGGGGTGTGGACACAAAACTCTGGATCCATTGAGTCGATTCCGCCTTCATCTGAGGGCTCGAGTGAGGATTCATAGAACGTTTCCACGGCCATTCTGCAAGAATATCAGGTAGATCGAAGACAGTTTCACCGGACATCTTATGGGATGAGTTCTGCTGATATCCTACCTAGCCACGCACGCATGGCTCAAATTTAAGGAAAGACGGTGTGAATAACATACAGAATCCGGTCTGATTCTCATCACAGGGAAGTATGTTTTTCATATGTTTTGGCAGATGTTGTCATGTGGTTCAGCGAAGGGCGCCACAATGCATGGAATTATTTGACCGGACATGGTACATGATGCGTTTTATTCGCCAATGGATATCGCGCACCTGATGCTGGAAGAAGCAGTATGATAGAAGAAGAGTGACCTCATGACCGTTCAGGATGGCACTATCTTGGCGCCATAGTCGCCTCTCCCCCACCTGAGGTTTCAACTAGGTTCCACTTTCGGTCAGCCGGAGATTATGCGCGGAAATGCTTCTTATGCATGTGGTGTGGGGCTCTAGGCCCAAACATAGTGATTATCCCACTGTTCTTAAATTGGGCCCACTGCCCTCTAGGGTGGTCAAGGGGTCACCCTCCAACCCAGTGCTTTCCCAGCCGGCGACTTTTCCCCCGACTTGGGTCTCGAGCTACCTCATCACTGTCGAGTCATTACTCTCAGGTGATATGCAGAGGAACAGTGCTCACCTCTAGCTCGCGTGCGCCACGTCCCTGGAATGTCTCGGTAGACAACTGAGTCAGCTTGCCAAACAGGGACACACAGATGGATCGTGGGCGTGGTGAGGTTTGTCAATTGCCCCTCGTTTACCTGAATGCGCGAGTCGAACTTTGCATTTCCGACGCAGAACAAGGCATGCGTGTGCATCACCTCGCAGTTGTATGACAGACGCGGTATGTTTTCCGCGAACATTCTTTTCTGTGGGCTGACTAATGCAGCGCTGGACACGTCGTCGCCGCTGCCGCTGCTGAACTCGCTGACGCATCTGACGTACCTGACGTCGACGTCGCCGCGCATCCGCGAGATCATGACCATGGACGGCGGCCTCGAGCGCCTCGTCCGCATCCTCCACGACTTCTGCCTCTGCCCCCCGCCCCCCGACAACGGCGCAGTCTTCTACGGCCTCATCCCCCCGCACATCCGCCCCTCCAAGCCCGTCCCCACCCTCAACCCGCCCCAGTTCGACAAACAGGCTGCATACCGGTTCTCCCTCGCCTTCCAGTGCGTCGTCAACATCGGCGTGCGCGGCTCCGAGCCCATACGCACCCGCGTCGTGCAGGCGGGCACGCTCGATGTCGTCGGGTGCATCCTCGAGGCGTGGCTTGCCAACAAGGGGTTCGCTGTCGGCCCGAGCTCGAGTGCGACTGGCATGCCGCGGGAGACGCGGGAGCAGCGCCAGGCGAGGAGGGAGGCCGCCGCAGCCATGGCACAGAGGCAGAGGGACCAGCAGGCAGAGCTCGAGAGACAGAGGGACAGACAGCCCGCCGCCCAGAGAGGCACAAGACCGCCGATCGTCAGGTTGCCTGGTGATGTGTGGCGGACTTGTCGTTTCGTTTGATCGCTGCTGATTCGCCCGCAGGACGATGTCCTGGACCCCACCGGTCCACGCCCGACCACTCGCCGTTCCCATCGCGAGGTATGTTCTGTGCTTTCTCCTGACTGTGGCTGACTTGCATCGAGGGCGATGCGGGCCCTTTGACTTTGCGTATGCAAACGGTATGTTCTGTGTACTTGCTATTGTCATTTTGCCGACGTTTATACAGGACGATCGTCAACTGACGCTACGACAGCAAAACGAGGCAGGTCCCTCTCATAACCCCTAACCCTATCTAACCCCCGTCCAGGACCCTGTCCGCGGTCCACGCAGACCGTCTGTCCGTCTCCCAGGCCAGTTCGACGAGGTCTGCTGCTCTTTCCAAACCCCAGCTCCAGCTAACCCTAGTCCACAGGACGAGTCCATGGACGCCGCTGCCGACGAAAGTACCATCCACGAAGCCCTCCTGCTTTCCTCCGCCTCCACGCCCACAAACGCAACAGAAAGCGATACCGAACTCTCCACAGATGCGTCCGCGGCGCCCACGCCCGTCGGCTCGGGTACCCCAACGGGGAGCGTCGTCGTCCCCTCTAGAGACAGGAGCGGGACGATCATTGCGCGCCCGATGTGGGATCGCCCGACGCATCGCGAGGACAGACAGTACCAGTATGTGAGGCGGGCGAGCCCAGAGAGTCCGGCGGGCGGCAGTCGGGGCGACACCGAGACGGAGACGGAGGGGGAGGATGTCGATATGGAGGGGGGCGCCGGGCAAGGGCAAGGGCAGGCCGAGCCGCGTCATCAGCATCGCAGGGCGGTGGGGATCGTCTCGGATGATCCGCCTGCCGATACCCATATTATCATCTCAGAGTCGGGGGTTGGCGTTGGCGTCGGTGGCGTCGGCGTCGGCGTCGGTGTGGGGGATGTAGGCGTTGGCGGCGTGGGTGGCGTCGAAGATGGGATTGTGTCGATGGAAGCAAACGACGATTTCGCGATGGGCGCCCCGCCTGGTGCACCGGGTGCCATCGCTGCTGGAATCGGGATTGGCATGGGGATCGGGATCGGGGGCGAGAGCGAGGACGAGTCGAGCCAGCGCGAGGGTGAGGGCGAAGGCGAAGGCGACGTCGAGATGGCGCCGCCGCCTGGCCCCGTGCCCGGTGTCGTTGGTGTGGGGATCGGGAACCCGGATGCGACGCCCAGACCTGGCGTCGTCGGCTTGCCTCGTGATGCGGACCGCGAGGCGCAGATGGACATGACGCCTCGGATCCCAGTCCAGCCTGCGCCTGCGCCGTCGCCCGACGCCGCTTCGAGTACTACCACGACTACCGCCGCTACAGCGGCAGCGACGGCCAACGGCCAAACACCAGCACAGGCGCCGCACCGGCACCGGCACCACCACCACCATGCACATGCACACCCACACCCACACGCGACCCATACACACACGCACCCGCACCCGCACGAGACGAGTCCGTACCGAGACGAAGACGTGCTGCTGAGTCTACAGCTGCTGGCGTACTTGAGCAAGTACCCGCACGTGCGGCAGGCGTTTTATAAGCCGCGCACGACGTTCCATCCTGCGAGTGTCGATGTTGTCGGGGGACGGTGGGCCCAGCAGCAGCAACTGCAACAACAAGGGAAAGTGAGGGCGGGCAAGGAGCGGGAGAAGGATAAGGAGGGGCAGGGCGGGTTTTTGAGTTCGCTCGGGATGAGGAAGGACGAGGCGGCTCCGGGGCGGGCTGATCAGACGCAGACGCAGGCGCAGGCGCAGAGTGGAAGTGCGAGTGCGAGCACGAGTGCCTGCGCGGGCGCGGGCGCGGGTACGGGTACGGGTGCGCAGACGAAGCCGCGGCAGACGAACGTGTTTTCGCTCGTGGAGCGGTTCACGTTCAAGCCGTCGACCTCTGAGACGGAGCTGTTGACGAACCCCCCGCCGCGGCTGCCGCCGGAGATCCAGTACTGGGCGGGTGTGGTGATGCGCAACGCGTGTCGGAAGGACGAGAGCCGGGGCGGGATCCGGCAGTGTGCGAATAGTGAGTCTCGTCACCTCGGGCTTTCCTTTTTTTTTTTTCCTTTTTGCGGTGGATAGGATGCTAACTCAGTGTCGGCTTTGATTCTTTTTGGTAGTGCTTTGTGGACGCTGGGAGGCGTACCCGCGGGAGTTTGCGAAGTGCAGGAGGTGTAGGAAGGCGAAGTATTGTGGGAAGGAGTGCCAGTCTACGGCGTGGAGCGAGGGGCATAGGTTTTGGTGCAGTGCGAAGGATGATGATGATGCGGCGGGGAATGGGAATGCTGCGGCGGGTACGAGTGCGAGTGCGAGTGCGAGTGCGGGTGGGGCGGGAGCAAGCTCGGAGACAGATACCAACGCCAATGCCAATGCCAACGCGACTGCGAGGAGGGAGAGGAGGGAGAGGGAGAGGGGCGCTCGGGAGAGGGAACGCGAAAGGGAGAGAGAGAGGTCGGGGACTGTTAGGGCTCCAGGGCCTGCACCGGGACCGGTGTATCCCGACACCAGCCATCAGCATCAGCAAAATCTCCAGAGGTTCGTGCCGCAGTCGACGTTGAGGCCTGTGGGGCGTCCTGCGTATTTCGCGGCGCAACAAGACCCGATTGGGACTCCGCCGCGTCCGGGGACGGGGACGGGGACGGGGAGAGTCACGCAGCAGCAGGTGGGGTTCGTCCCGATTGGGCATGATGGCTTTGCAGAGTCTTCTGCGTCGGCGTCGGCGTCGGGATCGGGTGTGGGG
>QLOM01001420.1:10854-46948 GCA_003313785.1 Termitomyces sp. MG148 | reverse complement strand
TCAGTCACACAGCTGGCAGAAGGAAATCCAAAGTATATTAAAATATATATAGGTAATACAACAATAACTACTCACCTGGCAGAGGGAAATCCAAAGAGAACAAGTCTAGGGATTTCCTATGCCAGGAGTGATGCTTCCAAGGCTCCAAAAGCGTGGGAAGTAACTGTATAGTATGACAAAAGCCACAATAAAATTTATAATCTAAAAAAGGAAAATCTCCAAAAATAATCAAAAACTTGGAAATTGCCATTGCCAGAGGTCATGCACATGTCTCATGTGACTTGCTTAGTAATTTGGAAGCTAGCCCCTTGAGATGACTAAGCCTCTGGACGCTTACTAAGCCTCTAGAAGCGGTGGCCACACTTGTTTGAATGATAACTAAAGAACCAGAGCACCTCAAGGGCTGAGAATAGTACCAATAGATAGTGTTGAAGGAATAGAAGCAGTAAAGTAAAAAAGTGACAGCAGAAATAGGGAAATAAATAGAGGAAGAATGAAAGAATAAGGAGTGGAAGAAGGGAGAAATGAGGAGTCCCCTGACAGATGATTTGCCCAAACGAGAGTCCTCGACTCGTGAACGACGAATTCCTGCAAGATATTGTCAAGAGGGTGATAATGTAAATTCGGGCCACATAGCATTTATCACAGTCTCTGGTCCATCTTACGTCAAGGCTTTGGAATCCTCCCACGCAAAAGACTAGAAGCGAGCCATCAACATCAAATATCAACAACTACTTACCAAAAATGTGTTTGAAGAAATTGACGAGTTACTAGCGGACAAATGAGCAATCGGAAGTAAAGTTGTTTTGAAGAAAAAGCTGGATGAAAATGGAAATCACGCTAAGTTTAAAGCTTGCATTGTAGCTCAAGGTTTCTCTCAAATTCCAGGCATTGATTTTGACGAGACCTTTTCTTTAATAGCAAAATTCACAACACTTCGTGTTTTTCTCACTCTAGCTGCCACTCTTGATCTTGATGTACATCAAGTAGACGTGATCAGAGCTTATTTGGAGAGAAGATTGGATGAAGAAATTTATATAAGGGCTCCTACTGGTATTGGAAAGAAAAAATACTGAAAACTCTTGAAAGCCATATATGGGCTTAAACAAGCTAGTTGCAAGTGGAAACAGCGCCTCCATGATGTTCTGACTAATCTTGGTTTTATACAAACTCAATCTGATGACTGCCTTTATATTTATTGATCCTCGGGCAAAATTATTCTTATGGTATTTGTCTATGTGGATGATATGGCCATAGCTGGCAAAAATGTCTGCAAAATAATTTCATTCAAACAAAATTTGTCTGAAAACTTTGACATAACAGATCTTGGAGAAATCCAATATATTTTAGGACTACATGTCTTATGGGATAGACCCAAACAAATCATCTGTTTGAATCAATCTTCTTATATTGACTCTGTCCTGGAGCGTTTTGGGATGACCAACTGCGGTCAAGTTTTCACTCCCATTGTCACCAATTATAATTTGTCTTATCTTCAATTGCCTAGTTCTCCAGAAGCCATCTCTGAGTACAACAAAAAATCCAAGGACATAAATTACTTATCCTTAGTTGGCTCACTTCTTTACGTCACACAAATGAGACCCAACATTCAATTTGCTGTGGGACTAGTGGCACAATTCATGGGAAACCCAGGAATCCAACATCTGACAGCATGTAAACAAATTCTTTGTTACCTTAAAGGGACTAAAATGCTATCACTTGAACTGGGAGGAACTAAAAACGACAATGAAATATCCCTAATCAGTTGAAGCAACGCCAGCTGGGTGCAAGATCAATTCAATCGCAAGTCAGTTAGCGGTTGGGCATTTGATTTCAACAGCCGCACCATATCTTGGTCATCCAAGAAGCAAAGCGTAGTTGCCACCTCCACGGTTGAAGCTGAATATATTGCTTCATCAAACGCTACTTGGGAAGCTATTTGATTTTGAAATCTTCTATCCGATCTAAATTTCCTGCAAATCACAGCAACCATTATTCACACCGACAGTTCTGGAAGCATTGCCTTTTCCAATAACCCGGTCACCCACTCTTGAACAAAACATATTGATATACGTTACCATTTCATTCGCAATCACATTGGTCAAGAAAATATAAAATTCAAATACATATCCACCAACAATATGATCACCGATATCTTCACCAAAGCTCTCCCAAGAGCTACCTTTGAATTCTTCCGTGAAGGATTAGGTGTTCAATATTCTCACGCATCATCAAGTGGGAGTGTTGAGGAAATCGACGATTAGCTTGGTGAATTGGGTTTCATGATTTCATCATAGGTATGTACTGAGGTAATTGTGATCTCATGGTTAGATTATTATTTTATCATCAATACACGATGCGTCATACGATCTTAGAATCACAGCCTTATAAAGCCCCCTATTCTACTGAAGTTTGAGTATCCCCTTTACTTGAACTTCAGGTACGCATGCTTATGCTTATTGTACTGTCTGTTCAATAATGAGTATCCCCTTTACTCGAACTTCAGTCAAGCCCTTGAATTTATTATATTTCATATTTGTCTAATACAAGTTCAAATCTGCACCATGCTCCGTCAAAATGCAGATCACAATATGTTCGTGGAGTGTGGCAGTGTACAAGTAACAAGGATGATGAGTTTTTTTGTTGGATAATGTTATCAGAAAATGAGCCAGCCAGCCAGCCAGCCATGATGCAGCATGTTTACAAGTAGGCAGACGTTAATAAAACATGAATATATTTACTGGAGTTATCGAGTCAAAGAATGAGTTTATTGATAGTAAGTTTTAAGTAAATACACACCTGGAGTTATCAAGTCAAAGAATGACCCAAACTCCAGGATAAAGGGGCCACTATATACTCCTATTCTAAGTGTAAGACATAGGTTAGTAATATGTTTTAGATATGACAGTTTGATTATTGATACAAGTCAATACGTACAGTATGACAATATCATGGTGGATGCATTAGGTCATTTGGAGTCTCTGTTGACAAGCCAGCCAGCCAGCCAGCCAGCCAGTCAAGCCATTGTTACTCGTGAGGCCATGATCAATATCACACACGTAGAACTCAGCACAGTCAAGCTTGAAGCAATGTCGCACACTTGTGAACAACGCTGCACAATTGTGCATGATGTAACACGTAACTGTGGAACTGCGCATGCCAGGGGCACAGGTGCATGTCTTTCAGCTCAGAGGCTTAGAGTACGGTGTAGGAATTCAAAGACGTCCAACACAGCTGTGCCGCAGCTAGGCAGCAGTCAAGACGGCCGTTCACAAGCGAATCAAAACGGGCTGTCGTAGGACAAGGTGTACGGTGTAGGCAATTGTTACTGAGTCATTTGACCCTATTTGCAGTCACTTAGCTGACAAGCCAGTCATGCCTTTGGCCTTACCAAACTTTGTAAATTCTGATGGAACTGTAGGCATTCTACGCTAATGTAGCAGCACCTCAGCTGCAATATTTTCATCATGCATGACCTGTTTCACACACTAATCAACACCTGATCGATGAGACTGAGTGTGATTGGCAGATCCCTGGAAGCTGGATTATGAATCAAAAGGCCTTTCTGAATGTAGGGCATGGTCACTAGGTACCCCTAGCAGTGCATAAAGAGCATCAGCAGGATCAAAAAATACTACATTGTTTACATCTGACTGTCTCACAGGTACCACACCACAAGGCAAAACAGTAGGTACAGGTAAGCACAAGTACTTGTATACTATTGCAAAGCAGCAGCTGAGCACCGCACGTGAAACAGCCTAGCTGCATTCTCATGTCAAATTGAAAATAGGTCTGACTAGGGCCAAAGATCATTGGATAGGATGTGAAAATGGTCCCAAAAAGGCCTCAAATAAAGAAGTCCTAAACAGTGGCTCAAAAAAGAGACTTTTACCAAAGGTCCAGAACAAAGGTCCTAAATAAAATAGGATTGAACAAAAAGGTCCTGAATCAATAGGGCTTAAATACAAGGTCCTGAAACAATAGCGTTTGAATAAAAAGGTCCAAATAAAAGGTCTTGAACTCACGTCCTTGAGTTTTAAGCAGTGGAGGTTCAATGCAATGAGTTTGAATGGGTATCATTGGGTATCATCCAGCGCCAATACTAAATTAAAACTAGAAAAAGCCTCCTTCCAGGCCTTGCGGCCAGAACATTTATGTCAGTATAGAGAAACCATAGTATACAGTATCCACTACTACAACCACCAACATATTTCACAGGAGTTGCGGCTTAGCAACTCCTTGCCAAGTCCGAGAGGTCAAGAGTAGAGCAAGTTGGTGCAATATGGCAGCGTCACTAGTAGAGAAGTTGTCTGTAGCTGTAATGAAGTAGAGGTCATTGGTCAAAGAGCAGCCTTGCCATTCCTGAGCCTGACCGTAGATCATGGTATAGTATTCCCCATGACAGCGGGGTTCTGGAGACACGAGAAATGATCCGCACAACATAGCAGCTGCTATATCTGTTTCCCATTGGTGAAGCCCTGCAAACTCCTTTGAATTAGGCACCCTGTAAACATTAACGCTGAAAATTGTCCTGTAGGTGCATCCATGGTTGCTCAGATTGTTGTGTTGAACCGTGAAGTATTTTGTCGCTTTGTGTGTTTGTGGAGGGCTGTCAATTTCTTGAATCAAGAGTTAGTGTCTTGATGGCTCTGGCAGCCAACAGTGGTGCAGCTGAAGACTCCATGGTCTGTGAAATCCCTCCTCAGCGCGACTCCTGCTGGGTGGCCCTCCAAACGTTGGTCAGGCCCTGGAAACGTTAGTGATACCTGGTTGGTGGTATTATATGTACAGTTGCCCAGCACTGCTGAGGAAACATTGCAAATTCAGCAATGCCAGGGGTACAAGGGCCCTATTTATAACTGAGACAATTGACTGTTGATTTTCCAGGCATTAATGTTATCAAAAAACTGACCAGCCAGCCAGCCAGCCAAACCATTGTGGATTATAGGGTCCCCGTTCGAGTCCTAGCATATGTGCAATAATTCCGCACAGGCGCATACCCAGGACATGCAATTGCGCCAACACTTACTTTATGCAAGTGCATGAGCCACTTTGCGCAATTGCGCAAATACTTGCTTATCTCATGCAACTGCATGAGCTATTGTAGGCTCCTCTAATCCATAGGGCACAAAGCACAAGGCACAGGGCACAGGGCACAGGGCACAGGGCACAGGGCACAGGGCACAGAGCACAGGGCACAGGGCACAGGGCACAGAGCACAGGGCACAGAGTGCAGGGCACAGGGTGCAGGGTGCAAGGCAACAGACACAAGGCATCAAAAGTAAGGTGCAGGGCCAAGTGCAAAGGACCTTTGGGCATCAATGCACAAGCCCTTAAAGCAGCAAGAGATAGGACTTAGGCAACAGTATAAGAATACAGCTGCCTAAAAGTTTGCCAGCCAATGAGATCCAAGAATGTGGGACCACTTGGTGTCAAAAGACCTACCTGAGGGATTTCGGTCGGCAGTCGCGGCTGCTGGAATAAGCCAATACCCAATCAACTCCAGCCTCACCCCAAAAAGGGAAGTGCCAAGACTGTGATTGCAGGCTTCAAATAGCAAGTACATTCCCAAGAGTGTGGACCTTCCTGAAGGATTCCACACTAATGCAGTCAGCATTTCAGTTTCAATTTTTGCTTTTTCAGCTGATGCATGGCTCTTTTCAGCAACTACTCAAACAAATGCCATATGACTCAGAGCAAAACATGTCGATGTCTTAAGGTTTGAATGCCAATGGGATCAAACCCATGTGTAGTACTGGAAAAGTATTTTTGCAGGCATTGCCACCACTGCCAAGGTCAATTATGCACAAGGCCCACCACTAATGCACGAGGCCTACTAACAGAATTGTAAATCCCAATTCTATTCACACGTGGCACCTGCAGCCGATCCAATTGTGAACACAACTTGGATTTACAAGAGCAGCTGCTGTTTTTTCACGCTACCTCCACACCTGTACTTACCAGCCACAGCATGCATTAAACAAGCCATGTTCATTCACAGTGCAGAAAATCAATTGGCTGCCAGCAAGAGCAGCCCCAGTATCAATTGTGTTTTGGCAGGCTCACCAAAAATGGGTCTCATTTCCAATGTAATTACACTTTTGATAGCCTCCAATCAATAATAAGCCTCACCGTTCTATTCTAGGAAGGTTTAGGGTCTGCATATGCTCCAGTCACTTGCAATGCCAAAACCTTTGACTAAATAGCACCCCTTAATGCCATGTCATAATGTGATAGGTATCATTCCACCACTCTAGCTCAAAGGGGTGGATGAAAGAAAACCACGTTTTGCCAAATAAGATATTGTTCAATCAAGATAGCAAGTATAAATGCAAAAATGACTTCAAAAAACCAGTAAATCCAAACTAGGTGATAATGCATATCCTCCATAACCACCAAGCAGAGAGCTGGCCCAGAAGTCAACATGTTCTCCAAGGGTTGCAGCTGAGCAGCCCCAAATGAGTTCTGGTTTGGTAGTGAGATTAAAATGGGCTGTTGTAGCAAGGTGATATGCTCTACTATCAGCTGTGAGTTGGGACATCAATAGCGCAAAGCTGGCAGAGAGAAAGAGCATGTTGGTCACTCATCCAGGATTGCAGTGTTTGAGTCTCATGAGGATGTCAATGTTGCTGGCTTGTTTGTGGATGCTTGTTACATGTTCATGAGTTGTCACTCAGTGACCTTTGTGCCCCAAGTGATATGAATAATTGAAATTGTGTCGTAAAAGTACATGGTGGTTGATGCCGCTGAGCACCCATCCAAGAACCTCACAATGAAAGGTTGTGCTATACGCACTTACCAATGCAATGCAATGTTGATTTCTCATAAAATAATGTTATTGACAAATTTCTGAGTTGCATTAGGTAGGCTCCAGGCCCGTGCAAATTAGCTCTGAGGCCATTGAATTATACTTTAGCAGCTAAGAAATATGCTGGCATGTAATTTGATAACAAGGAGCTCGAAAGCATTCTGCTAGTGGCTTGATGGAAGCGGATATTGTGCCAAAGCTTGTTACTGAGAAATGGGAACTATAGCAACAACATTTGCACCCCACCAAATGGTATGACTATGCAGGACTCTTAAGCAAGACCCTAATATCTCTCTTAAGAACTACTTTCTCAGAACTCTTTGCATTATTAGTTGGCAGGCATGCAAATGAACCCTCACCAGTACACCTGACTTGAGGCAATCTGAATACAGTCTGGTAGGGAATAGCCTGGGGAAAGGTACTATACACTAACATTAAGTATTGCTCCAGCTGACAGCATTATTGGTACTGATCAGAGAAAAGCAACTGAGCACCTGGTCGACAAAAAAGTTATAGGCCTTGCTGCCTGCTATAGGTGCACGCATGATTGTGGGTGATGAGATTGGTGAGGCGCCCTCATCCGATCAGGCAAGGTGCATTCTTAACAACCAGAGAACATAACATTAGTGCTGAAAAACTGGGCAAGACATAAATAGCACAGCAGCGCAGCTCCCTGTACACAAATGTATCCATCTTTGGCTGCTTAACGTTTTCATTGTACTTCTGCAGTTTCATTGCCCACAATGGATGGCCAACACAACAACAGAGACGTGCAGGCCTGTTGCAGCATAGCAATTTAATAATCAATTATATTCAAACTAGTGTGATACTGGAGTTTGAGGAAACAAGAATGTTAATTTTATCAGTTATAGAATACATCATAAAATAGTTACGTACCTGGAGTTTGAGGAAACAAGAATGTCTCAAACTCCAGATGAGATGAGTTATAAATACTGTCAAACTACTGAAACATGGATGTGAAATATGAATTGTGGTCTCGAGGCACTCCACAATACAGTAGTTGAACTTTTGGAGATTTGAAAATATAAATGAGACACATACTAGAGACATATGATGCAATAGTACATTATCTGTTGTTGGTGGACTTTCCGATATACTTTTTGACACTCCCACTCACCAACAATGGAGGAGCATCTATTCCAAGCTGTTTTTGAAATTTGACAAATGTTTCACAAGGAAGAGCCTTCATGAATATGTCAGCAATCATTTCTTTGGTCATTACATATTCCAATTTGATGTTTTGCTTTGCAATATGCTCATGTATGAAATGATATTGAATATTGATATGCTTGGCGCACAAATGGCTGACTGGATTGTTTGATAAATAGATGCTACTGGCACTATCAGAGTAGATTATGGTCGCTAGAACTTGAGGAAAATCTAGTTTGGACAGAAGGGTCCTGATCCAAATGGCCTCACGAGTGGCATTGGAAGAAGCGATGTATTCAGCTTTAACAGTTGAAGTGGCAACTACTTGTTGCTTCTTAGATGACCATGATACTACGCTTCTGTTTACTTCAAAGTTCCAACCACTAATTGACTTTCTATCATTTGTGTCTTGAGCCCAATTAGTGTCACTCCATCCCACTAGTCTGATTTTGTCATTTTTAGTGCTTCTTACCTTTAGAACCAAGTCTTTTGTCCCTTTTAAGTAGCGTAGGATCCTTTTGCAAGTGGCTAAATGTGCTATTCCTGGGTTATCAACATATTGAGCAACCAGGCCAACAGAAAACTGAATGCTGGGACACGTTTGAGTGGCGTATAATAAAGAGATGTATGCTGATTGATTAAGGTAAATAAGACAATTGGCATGGTCTTGGATGACATGCAGTCTAAGTAGATAATGGATCTCTCTCAGATCTGTAATGTCAAAATTCATAGACAGATCATTCTTGAACAAGATGATTCTGCAGATGTCCTTGCTAGCAATAGCTATATCATTGATGTATACCAAAACAATCAGAATAATTTTGTTGCCAGATCAAAATACATATAGACAATTGTCGGAACTAGTTTGCTGAAAACCTAGTTTAACAAGTGCATCATGCAGTTTTTGTTTCCATTTTTGGCCTGCCTGCTTCAGACCGTATATGGATTTTAGTAATTTCCAGTACCTTTTCTTTCCAATCTCTTCTGGAGCTTTCATATATATTTCTTTGTCTAAATTGCCTTTGAGATAAACACCAATGACATCAATTTGGTGGACATCAAAATCCAAAATTGCGGCCAAAGTTAGAAAGATTCAAAGGGTAGTGAACTTAGCAACTGAGGAAAATGTTTTGTTGAAAGCAACACCTGCAATCTGAGAGAATTCCTGTGCAACTATATGCGCCTTAAATTTAGCATGATTACTGTGTTTGTCAAGCTTTTCTTTTAGAACAATCTTGCTGCCAATGGCTTGTTTTCCAGGAGGTAGTTCATCAGTCTCCTCAAAAACACCTTTGTTGACTAACTGCCAATATTTGGAATCAATGGCTAACTTCCAGTTGTCAGCTTGAGGAGATTCTATAGCTTCACAATAGGTAGGTCCTGATACAGTGATGAAGGCCTTATGTTCTCCATCCTGATTGGATTCATCCAGTTGTTGATATCTAATTGGTAGCCTGCGTTTCTGAGTAGAAGGATCTCTTTTAGATAAGTCCTCCCACTTCTTAGATTTACGTGGAGCAGCAGGTACTGTTGTCTCAATGTTTTCAAATATAGGAGTGGATGGTCTTGGGGGCAAAGGATATTGCAGGTCTCAAATTGGAGTTTGCTTGACAGCAGAGCCCTACTCAGATTCCTCCTTGCTGGTCAACTTGCCATCAGAGAAATGTGATAGGATCAGAATCTTGTGAGCAGTGTCTCCATTGGGATATATAGCCAAATTAACAAATTTGTTTATTTCTTCAGACAAAAATTGAGTAATACCAGGATCGATATGGGCTAATTTGCTAGGTGCATTATCCTCGTAAAATTGAACATCCCGAGAGGCAATTAGTTTTCCATTTTTGAGGTCTTCAAGTTGATAAACCTTGGTTTCATTGATCCACCAACCAAGCATACAAACTTTCACGGCTCTGGACTCCAATTTTCCCTGATGGACTGACTTCTTTTGGGACATGAGCCCAGCCAAGGGCTCCAAAAGTTCACAAATGCGATATATCCGGTTTTTTGCCTGTGTTGTTTCATTCGGTGTATGGAATCTTCCCATTCAGAGCCAAAGTTGGCATTAAGGTGCAGATATAAATTGCATACATGAAAGCTTTACTCCAGTACCACAGGTCCATATTTGCTCCATGCAACATACTCCACATCATTTCCATGTACACAGCTATGACCCTTTCAGCAATACCATTCTGTTGAAGTCAGTATGGATTAGTAGTTTCATGTTTGATGCTATTTATTGAACAGAACTTATCCATTGCAGCATTAACAAACTCATTGCTATTGTTGGTCCTAATAATCTTGACCAATCAACCTGCCTGGTGTTCAAATAATGCAATCAACTTGTGCACAGCATCTTCCACTTCCTCCTTACATTGTAAAAGCCTGCCCATGGAGTAACAACGACTGACTTTGATTATGACCAAAGCATAATGATAACCATCCCAAGTAGGTATAGACATTGGTCCGGTCAAGTCCATGATGAACAGTTCATTTTTCTCATAGGTTGTTGTACTGGCTTCAGGTAGAGGAGGTTTAGAGAACTTCCCTTGAATACATCCACTGCACAGACAATTGAAATCATTTGGTGATTGAATCTTTAATCCTGTAACGAGATTTTGATCTTCCATAGCTTTGATAATTTGAGGACTGATATGTCCCATTCGACGATGCCATAGTGGATTTGCACGCAATATATGCATTCTGACCACCTTGATTCTCAGTAATCATACACTTAATTTGATATAGAGTACCATGAGAGCCGATTAAATTTGCGTGAAGAAAATCTTGTCTCTGCCAGGCCAAGCAAATGCTATAGAGGAGACCTTTAATCGTTACTCAAGCTTGTTGCAGTAACCCCAAGCTGATAAGATTAGCACTGAGGGTAGGAATAAGCAAGACATCATCAAGGCAAACATTGTTTAAACCGTTGAGCACATTTGTGCAGAATCCAATAGATCTGATGCCTGCAACTGGTACTCAGTTCAGCCCTCTAACTGAGATGTATTGATGTTGAGGAGGAGGAGGAATCAGTTTATTTATAGACCTATTTTTATGTGCTATACAGCTTGGGTGTTGAGTTTCTTAATACTCAATAAAATATTTCTTTTCAGCAATCATGTAGCACGAGGCCATGCTGTTGAGCAGTAAATCTGAAGGTAACCCATCACAAGTTGCTATGAGGACTTTTCCAACTTTGTGAGCATGGTCAGTGACTTCATTTACCGCTATATTAGAGTTACTAATGCTTTTTGCCTTTTTTGGCTTAGGACACTTGGGACTCCAATGTCTCTTCTCACCGCAGTTATGGCAGATATCATTGGGTTTAGGCTCACATTTAGGTTTGTTCTTCTTCTTGGGTTCTTGCTGTCATTCTTACTCTTACTCAAATTACTATCAGACTTTGATATAAACGCAAGAGTTTTATTAGAGGCCGATTCTTCATGTGAGATTCTGTCATAAACTGATAATAACTTAGCAGTTATGTTTTTGAGAGTAAGTGAAGCGCCTCAAAATAGTAGATTTTGTTTAACTACTTCTCATGTAGCAGATCGAGGCAGAGAGAAAAGGATGGCATTAATTATGGTGTTGTCATCAATTTTGTGCCCAGCTTTGATGAAACAATGGCGGATATTTAAGTAAAATCCCAAATGATCAGTCATTGGGTTGTTCCCATCCCATTTCTTTGTATAAAGCTGCTGGTAGTAATAGTGGACATTAATGCCACTTTGCTGATCAATGTAATTTTGACGCAGGTGATCCCATATTTCTTTTGAACTATCCAGACCAATAATTGATTCGCGCTGTGTGTATTCAATAGTGTTTCAAATTATCTCTATAGCCACATCATCTTTGTTCAGCCAGCGCTCATATTTATTATGAGCTTGTTCCCATGCCAAGTACCCTTTAGATTGCAAAACGTCAAGAAGTTCCTGACCATCCTTGCGCATGGTGACCAACATAGATTCCATAGATGGACAAGTAGTTGCCAATAAATCAGGGTATTTGGAAGGAGGTTTGAAGACAAAGTTCATGACTGGAAGTAACTCCCCATAAGAATTTAGCTTGCAGGGCTGCCTTCATGTTGTCAGCCTATACGTGGTAATTAGTTCCGTTAAACTTTGGAAACTGTAAAGTCTCCAAAGTATTGTTGTTAGCAGCAGGGCCCATAACCTGTTGCAGCATAGCAATTTAATAATCAATTATATTCAAACTAGTGTGATACTGGAGTTTGAGGAAACAAGAATGTTAATTTTATCAGTTATAGAATACATCATAAAATAGTTATGTACCTGGAGTTCAAGGAAACGAGAATGTCTCAAACTCCAGATGAGATGAGTTATAAATACCATCAAACTACTGAAACATGGATGTGAAATATGAATTGTGGTCTTGAGGCACTTCACAATACAGTAGTCAAACTTTTGGAGATTTGAAAATATAAACAAGACATACTAGACACATGATGCAATGGTACGTCATCCGTTGTTGGTGGACTTTCCAATATACTTTTTGACAAGGCCGCAACTTTGTGGCCCAGCAACAATACCAACGTCTTTGGAAAATGCCTCGCAGATCATCCCATTCTAATCTCTCACTTGAGTCACAGTACTCCGTGCAACTTCCCCAAGCACTGCATAATAAGTAGACTCCTACATTGAATAATTTGGACGTTTGAACAACCAGGTGTTGTCCCGTAATATATAGAGTCCATGGACTTTGCAATGGATGTAACTGGCTATTGGCGTGCTGATGGGTAGAAACTGCCTGTATTGGTCGATTTGTGATAGTAGCTGTCCTTCTGCTGGTAAGCAGTTACAGCGTAACCAGCTATTGACGTGTCCCTGAGGCAGTCCAGTACACGAGTAGCGTCGTGGAGTAGGCTTGATGTCGGCGGCAAGGTTGGGTCTAATACTATACTATGCCCTCTGATCTCCTGAAGTGGGGTCCATGTAACTCAGTCCAAATCTGAGGTCCATGTAACTTAGGGGCTGTTTCTTTACCGCTGCTTGCGTTCAACACCTGCATAAACTGTGGTATCTCCCCCAGAAAGATCCTAGACACGGACAATGTCATTTGTCTGAGACACTTCCTGGTGTCATGTAGATGTCTTTGTTTATTGGCATGGTTGTCCATACTGTGCAGCATTTGCATTTTACTCCACCAATGTCATTCCAAACTTCTGAGGGATCTAACCCAGATAACGCTAGTGACCACTGCAGTCTCTTGCCTGCCATCCCCCCACTCTCCAGCACGGTGATAAGACTCTGGCAGAGCTCAGCGCACCAGTGCTATTTTTAGCAACTTATATTTTGCAGCTAGCAGGGATCAAACTCAGGCTACAGGACGTGACATGCAGGATCACGGGACTTAGCAACCACATGACTTGGCAATCACTTGCCACTCACCTGACTCCAGCCTGGCCCCCTTCAAGTCCCCAATCAGTGATAACCAATGCCAGAAGCCTTTAGCGACGCCTATCAAAATCCAGTGCTTCTCAAAGATCTGACATCAGATCACTTGAGCGACGCTTAGCGACTTACGTGAGACAGGTCCACGTGATGGTTTCAGATATTAGCAACGCTTACAGTTGATCTGACGCTTAGCAACCTACACAAGACAGGCCCATGAGAGGATTTCAGGCCTTAGCGACGGCCCCCATGCATTTGGCCTCTTTCACCACTGGAATGATGAGTTAAAGCTTGCCGACTTGACAGACGACGTTGCTTAGCGACTTTTACATGCCATCACACTTGTCTCCATTTTGATTGATTGATTAGCAACTTTTTAGTTTAATTACCACGGCGGCCTAGCGCCTATAAATACTGTACATGTTTTGTCTTAGCCATCATTGAATCATACGCCCCACAGTTCAGATCTCATTTCAGCGCATTCTAAGTCCTCAGAGTCGCTAAGTGATACAGTCTTGCCGACTTTACCACACCAACTTTGTTTTACCAACTTTTGTCTTATAGTGCCATACAGGCACATTGTCATCAACATTTACGTTGCTAGACTCTCTGCCAACTTTTAGCATCCTAGCGCCTCACAGGCTTACGGCTTAGATTGCTAAGCAACCCGTTACTTTCTCTAAGTTCAAATCACACTGAAAAGACTAGGCTTCTGGGACCCTGCCCAGGACTCTCTCAAACACTAGTGACTGCCTGATGCTACTCATTTGTGAGGCACTAAGTTTACCATCTACCAGGACAGTGCTTAGCGACTTTTGGGCGTCATCAAATTGGAGCCCACTGTGAGGGACTTTAGGGCAGAATTCTGCCAGAAACCCGTCTTCAGCGCCAGCGCCGCCTTCTCAGCCAGTCGGCTGGCGTCTTTGACTCTTTACACCAATTGCTTTCTATGCCACAGTTACCTGGAGCTTTACTACATCGTACTCTAGCACAGGAACTAGCCAACACCTCAGCTGACCTTACAATTGACGACCTTAGCAACCTCTTTCCCTGACAGCTCGACTTCAAACCAACCATTCCCGGACATCAGACACCTCTTGCCAATTTAGCACAAGAGTTGCCAAGCTCACCCTTTACACCACTATCCCAGTTATTCAGAACATTAACACTCATGCCACCACCGTCACCAGTACACTTACCGACCTTCATGTTACCGACCCTCTCGTTACCGACTACTATGGAGGCAGCTGTTCCTCAGCACATGCCACCTCGCAACCACTTCTCGGCCCCAAAATGGGATGAAACTAAGCCACGGGAACTCACTCAATACTTCAAGGAACTAGAATACCTCTTTTGCAACTGCGGTATTACCGACCACACGCAAATGAAGGAATATGTGGCACGGTATGTATCCTACGACATGGCAGAAACTTGGACTGGCCTTAAGGAATTTAGCGCCCTGGTACCTGTCTCTGGCGACCAACCAATCGGACCCCCCAGCCTTAGCGACTTACGAGGAATGGAAAGCGGCAGTCATCCGACTCTATCCAGGCGCTGCAGAATCTACCAGGTATACAGTGACAGAACTTCAAAAACTAGTACAGGAAACATTCAACAATGGTATTTACATGCTTGGCACCCTCTCTACCTACTATAGGGACTTCCAGAGGGTCACTAAGTGGTTATTACAAAACGGCAAGCTCTACCGCAATGAGGAACGTCACTTATTCCAGCAAGGTATTCCCATGTTGCTATGGGCATGGATTGCTAGGCGCTTGGAAATCTTACAGCCCAACCTCCACCCCGAGGAACCCTACAATGTGGACAACGTCTTTGAGGCAGGCAAATGGATGTTGAAAGGCACAGACACTGGCATGAGCACCTCTTGTCCTGCCCCAACTCCTGGCATAATTCTGGTCGCTGCTGCCTCCATCGCTCCATTACCGACTCAACCGACACCCAACTGCTACGTCAAGAAGGAAGACTTGGATACCGCTATCGCTGCCGCTGTTGCTAATGTCATGACACGCATTGAGACCATGATCACCACCAGCCTTACTGCCACCTGTAATATTGCTTCCGCTAACAATCTTTGTCACTTCTGTGGTGAAGTTGGCCACACTATGACACATGGTTGCTGCCCGACTTTGGAAAACTACATCCGGCAAGGACGCATTTGCAGGGCTGCTGACGGCAAGGTAGTACTCTCCTCTGGCACTATCATACCAAACTATCCCAAGCTCAAGTCCTACCAAGAGCATGTGGATGAATGGCACCGATGGAACTCTGGCAACCTGGCGACTGGCACTCTTACTGGCAACGCTAATCCCGACGCAGAATAAGCGCTACAGCAGCAAATGGTACTAGAAGTAATGCACTTGGACACGATTAGCGACAATGGAAATCTCACTAAGGACGCACATATTGAAACTCTGGAATGCGAATTGGTAACTCTGAAGCAAGTATTCAACGGCGTGGAAATTAAGAAACCCAAGCAGCCATTAACCGGTTATCAACCTTTGGCGCCTTCCTCTACCAACACGTCTGTACCCACTGCTGCCACCCCAGCACATGTACCAACGCAGCCAGCCGCTCCTGCAGTTGCCGACCCAGTCGCCACACCCATGGCACCCAGGACCAATGCTACCGCCTCAGCTCTGCCGCCTTTGCACCCGTACTCTGGTCTTCCCGCTTGCTACGCCGCTCCCACCCAATGAAACTTTGCCGCACCTGATAGGCAACCTGAAGGTGGTTACCAACCAACAGCACCCATATACGACATTGAGAAATCCAACCACGTATTTAGCTGCATTATGAAAACACCTGTGACCTTATCAGTAGAGGAACTTTGCAGCATAGCGCCCGATGTCAGAAATCAAGTCAAAACGGCTGTCACTCCTAAGCGTACCTTACAGGCCATGGTTCAAGACGCACCAGACATCAACAACGCATTACCAGGATTTGCACTTGCTACCGACTCCGACACTGACGCTAACTGACAACTCGCCAACACTACCTCAATAGATCCCATGGAAACTTACATTCGGTCGCTAGCGCCGGGAGAGGACCCTGCCATTCTGACAGTAGCCCAGGACTCACATGCCATTCAATCAATTATGCTTACGGTCAACAGTCGCCAGGAGATAGAAGCCATTGTGGACAGCGGCTCCCAGATCATCTCGATGTTGGCAGAAGTCACTAACAATTTAGGCCTCATCTATGATCCGGGTATAGTCCTAAACATGCAAAGCACTAACGGTACCATAGACAGGTTGCTTGGACTTGCCAAGAATGTGCCATGCACCATTGGCAACCTTACATTTTACCTACAGATACATATACTATGCTCACCCGCTTACAACATACTCCTTGGCCAACCTTTCGATGTACTAGCGCGCTCCATAGTCAAGACTTTATCCAACAATGAAACCACTTTAACAATTAGCGACCCAAACTCTGGCATCCGCCGCACAGTGCCGACCTTCTCCAGAGGTCGCCAAAAAGAGAAGCTCGCCAAAGCACCAACATTTACCAACCAGTACCCAGGACAGCCACCCTCGTGTTTTCATCCACCATCAAGAAAGTGATTGATGACAATCATGGAGATGTAGCGCTTACGCTGGACTATGACCACCATAGTGGCCTTGTAAATATTGTTTCTACCGCCTATCTTGACCCTGAAGTACTCTCACCTTCTTGTGACCCTAGCGCTAATATGTACCCTTCCAGTACCCCTACTGCAAACCATCAAAAGCTTACTGACTCTTCTCTTGCCTACCTGTACTTTACCGCTTCCAACTATTTTGCTAAATTTGCCTCCTCTGATACGTATCTTGAAACATTACCTAATTCTTCCCAACCCACCATTTTTGGACTTCCCAAAGCTAGCGCTAGAACTAGCAACTCATTGCTTACATTACCTACAGCCTCTACCTTTGCCACTGCTAACGCTACTAAACGCAAAGGTGTATAGGTTAAAGAGAAGTATAAGTCCATAGCGCTTAAAATCAAACCTTTTGCCAGCACGGTCTCCAAAGACTTTTGAATCGAATGAAATATCATTGGTGACCTGCTTGCTGACATGCCAACATTGACCCCGAACCCGCCACCATTTAAACCAACAGGTTGCTTTATTGAGGAGCGCCAGAAACAGTTTGTTAGCAACCATGATACCAGCTTCCTCACCACTCCCAAATTATGTCCTTACCAACCTCATGTCCAAACAGAATCAAGCATTTGCCTGGGAGGACTCTGAGCGAGGTAGCTTCCGTACTGACTTCTTCCTGCCTGTCATCATACCAACCATCCCTCATGTACCCTGGACTGAACACAACCGACCCATACTGCCTGGGCTTGAAGCTGAAGTCTGTCAGATCATACGCAGCAAGATCAAAGCTGGCGTCTACAAGCCCTCCAATAGCACTTACCACTCCCGTTAGTTCTGTGTCCTCAAGAAGAATGGTAACCTTTGTATTGTTCACAGTCTTGAGCCGCTAAATAGGGTCACGATATGACACTCTGGCATCCCACCCTTTTCCGACCACATTGCCGAGTCCTTTGCTGGGCGGATCTGTGGTGCCACCCTTGACCTCTATGTTGGCTACAATGAGCGACTCATCCATCCCTCTTCACATGACCTCACCACTTTTCAGACACCCTTTGGCGCCTTATGGCTAGTCACCTTGCTAATGGGTTGAACCAATTCAGTACCTATTTTCTATGATGACGTTAACTACATCCTGCAACCCAAAATCCCCAAATATGTACAAAGTTTCATTGACGACGTAGGCGCTCAGGGTCCAAAAGACTGGCGACTCATAAATGGCCTCCCAGCGACTCACCCCGACAACTCTGGCATCCGCTTAGCGCTCTGGGACTTTTTCCAGCTACTTAACCGCATCCTTCAGCACATGAAATACAGTGGTGGTACGTTTTTTGGACACAAGCTAGTCCTCTGTACCCTGCGCTTCAAGATCCTTGGCCACGTCTGCATGCCTAGCGGCCACGTTCCTGACAAGTCGTGCTTAGCCCTGTTGGATTGCTGGGATGTTTGCCACAATCTTTCAGAGGTATGCGCCTTCCTAGGGACAGTTGGCGTCCTCCGCATCTTCATCAAGAACTTTGCTCACCAAGCCCACCATCTTATCCGACTCACACGCGCTAACACCCCCTTTGAATTCGGACCAGAGCAAGTTGCCACTCAACGAGACTTAGTGAAGGCGCTACATGAAGCCCAGCCACTTGTTCCCATCAACTACCAGTCGCCAGACCCTGTCATCCTGGCGGTTGACACCTTCTGCATTGCTGTTGGCTTCTTCTTATGCCAGTGCCTTAGCGACAATCGGAAGCAGAGGTGCTACAACCGCTTTGGGTCAATCACGCTAAACAACAGAGAATCACGCTACAGCCAGGCCAAATTGGAACTCTATGGTCTCTTTAAAGCCTTTCAGATGCTAAGGATGTATCTTATTGGCGTACAGAACCTCATTGTGGAAGTAGATGCTAGGTACATCAAAGGTATGCTACAGAACCCTGATATATAGCCTTCCACCAGCATGAATTGCTGGATAGTTGCTATCCTCCTGTTCCATTTTGAGCTAGTCCATGTCAAAGGCACCTTCCATTGACCTGATGGGCTTTCCCAACAACCCTTACAGCCTACCAACCCTCCTCCTGACCGAAGCGACGACGACGTCTTTAGCAACTGGATAGACCAACTCCATGGGTTCATGCACCTTATACAGCTCCCTATCCGTCTCCTCCGTAGCAACCAACCTGCTAGCACTTACCTTCACCCAATCATTCCTTACCAACCAATTCCTTTTACCACCCATCTTATGTTCTTTACTGCTAACATTACCAATGAGTCGCCAACCGTAAAAAAAGTTGAAGAGCCCAAGACCCTCAGAGAAAACAGCACCGACCTCGCTTATGACTTGGTACCCCGGAGTGCTAAGGCTCAAGCCGACGACGCATGCCTAGACACCATAAAAGACTGGTTGAACTTGCTTAAGCAACCTGATCATCTTAGCAATGACGAGTATGCCACGTTCATCCATTATGCCACCAACTTCTTCATTAGCGACAATTGACTCTGGCAATGCAACAAAGATGGTGCACACAAACTCATTGTGCAGCCTAGCAACAGACTACGGATCTTACGTGCCATGCATGACAACTAGGCCACAGAGGACTATATGCTACACGCGCTATACTACTGGAACGTTTCTAGTGGCCTCATGTGCAAGCTGACGTTGCGTGGTCTGTAAAGACTTGCCACCTCTGCCAGATCCAGCAAACTTGCCAATTGCTCATTCTGCCAACGGTCACTATGCCAGCGCCTCTCTTCAGCAAGATCTACATCAACACAATGCACATGCCCAAATCGGGTTGCTACAAGTACATCATCCAAGGATGCTGCTCGCTAGTACACTGGCCAGAATTTAGAATGCTCCAACGGGAAAACACAGATGCTATAGCTAAGTGGTTGTTTGAAGACGTCATCTGCCGCTGGGGTGCGCTGAGAGAAATAGTTACCGACAATGGTGCCCCCATCATAAAAGCGCTAACCTACCTCGCCAAGAAGTACAACATGCACCACATACACATCTCAGGTTACAACAAACACACTAATTGCCAGAGGTCATGCACATGTCTCATGTGACTTGCTTAGTAATTTGGAGGCTAGCCTCAAGATGACTAAGCCTCTGGAAGTGTTGGCTACACTTGTTTGAATGATAACTAAAGAACCAGAGCACCTCAAAGGCTGAGAATAGTACTAATAAATAGTGTTGAAAGAATAGAAGCAGTAAAGTAAAAGAGTGACAGCAGAAATAAGGAAATAAATAGAGGAAGAATGAAGAAATAAGGAGTGAAAGAAGGGAGAAATGAGGAGTCCCCTGACACTTACAAGACAGACTCTATAGGTCATTGGACTTCACATCAGGCAAATGGAACATCAACCATTGATTATGTCCTTCTCTCTGGCAGAGCTCTGAACTTGATCACTTCCTATGTTAACCTACAAATCAACACCACAAAATGGTCCAATCACAGTCAATTGTTGATAGAACTTCCTCTGCCAGGCAGTCATCAATGTACCACTCAACTCTTTGAGAGCAGTTATACAGACATAAGGACAATTAAACAGCTAAAGGACTCTTGTATGCAAACTCTGCTAGATTGCAATGTTGAAGCTTTTCTTTGCTTGGAAAATAGTCCAGCATGAAGGCAGAACTGGGCTCATAGCTTAGCAGTTCCAGCCAATCATTGTTCTACGTGGTATTTTGTTGCAGAGAGCATCAACCTTCAGGTCTTGGGTCCATTGCAGACATTTGCAGCACTAACTTGTCCCAACAGTGCAAGAAATATGAGCTGTGTTGTCCACCCAACTCAGCACCATACTATTGTAAGGGCAATGCTTGACGTCTGCAGAACTCCTTCCACAGAGTTGGCGATGCAAGGAGCAAGTGAGAGTCAAGCAAGCGCAGAGGTGGGCAAGAGTCAGGCAAGAGGCAAGCAAGGCTAACAGAGGGTCAGACAGTGCTAAATAAGCTTATGGTTGGTTCGGTGGATAGGTCAGAAGAACACTGCTATTGTTCAGCCTGGGAATATCCTATTCCACAGGCTGCCTATATATACTACATTGGTGGCTGTGCTATTACTAATACTGTTTACTTAATTGGGCCCCGGTATGTAAAGGAGTATGACTAACAATAATCAATGCTGAGTAAGGTTCAGGCATATGACTCATCAAGGCTGACTACTACAAGACGGAAGGGGAAAGAGTGGGCCAAGCGGCCAGTCAGATCTGCTAGGAATAGGTGTATTGTTGGACTAAGCTTGGAATAGGGTTGGACACGGTCCAGAGACCGGTCCCCTGACAACTATGACATACATGATTGGTATTCTGGCAATTTTGATGGCTATGCCAGCTACAACAGCAATATCTATTTATATGGATTTCAGTCATACAATCCAAACTCTTGCCTACCAAGAAGGGGACCTTCTGTCATCTACGGGACCTCAGGCTCCAGTTCTTAAAGCCGTGTGTAGCATGATCCGCTCTTGACCAATGCAGTTGCATTTGTACTTCATCAGATCAGAAACAAGGAATAATGGCCACTGGAGTGCTGCTAAAATCCTATTGCAGACGCCTCAAATGTCATTTTCTGTACCAACACCAGAAGCTCTGATGACAACTTGTCATCCACCTCTGTTGCCTCACTCTGAATCACAAACGCTGCGCAAGGTTGTTACAACAATGCCAGAGTATGCTAGTATATTTTGCCCATTGAATGTAATCACAGATCAGCACTCGTCTGTCGGAGATACAAGTACACATAGAGAAAGAGGAAAGGAACGTATAGCACAGGCAGCAAATCTAACAAGACTTTTGAATGCTGTGTCAATGTGAGAGTGGTGGGACCTTGTGCAAGACTGATCAGACCAGGAACCAAAGCAAGTATTGGTCTCAGGCACTCAGCTTTGTCAATCATTTGAGCTGTGTTTCAATCCTCCTTGCATAACACCTACACAGTTCAACATTGAAGTTCAATGCTTGAATGACCTTCTTACATTGTCAATTCCACACCGTACTTTAGATCACACATCTGGTCATATTTTCTCTCAAAGTGTCACAATGCAAGAAATTGCAGAAGCCAAAACAAAGCTGAAAACACAATCTACAAAGAGTGCAAGAAGGATTGATGGAATATTTTATAAAATAATCAGAAACCTACCAGACAAAGCTGTGGCCAAACTCTTTAATACTTGCATTACAAACCTAGATGCACCACAGAACTGGTTGACTACAGTACTTGTCAGAATTTTGAAGATGACAAGTCAGAGAGTTATTGTCTGGTTGGTCTCAAATCATGTCTGCTTAAGGTCTTCACACTGGTCATCAACAAGCGTCTCCATGAATGGGCAGATAGTGTCTCCTTCATTCTACACTCACAAAATGGTTTCTGGGAGAGCTATAGAACAAACAATAATTTCTTCATCTTGCAATGTGCAATTGATCGGGCTAAAGCTGAAGAAAAACCACTATATGTTGCTTTTGTTGATCTTAAAAATGCCTTTCCATCCACAGATATCCCCACACTATGGGCCAAGCTCTACAACGCTGGCGTATCAGGACCAATCTTTGACTGGCTATGGATGCTGTATGTGAGGATGTCTTATGTTGTGAAACACCAGTTTTTGCTAATCAATGCATTTCAATCTCTTGTCGGGGTCCTTACCAGGGATACAGCTTCACCAACCTTGTGGAATTTGTACTTTGCTGACCTTGCACAATGCTTTCCACCTGATATTGATGACATTGTTCTAGATGGAGAACCAATATCTCATGTGGAGCAGGCTGATGATGTTGCACTGTTCTCAACATCACTTACAGGACTTCAATGAAAACTGGACATTTTTTCCAGGTGGTGTGGAAGAAACTTTATGATTATTAGCATAGAGAAGACAAAATGGATGGTCTTTGGCATTCCTACTATGCGCTTGGGCAACATATGCATTGACAACCACACCATCAAAAGAGTCAGCTCCTACAAGTATGTTGGAATCATTTTTGAATTGCACTCCTATTTTCAACTTCACTATCAAGCTAAAGCTGAGAAAGCTCAGCAGACAGCCAATGTCATCTTTGTGCTGAACTCTATGGTAGACTGTTGCTTTACATGGCCAGGGTGGATCCTCACCTTATCTTTGGATGTGAATTAGTTCTGGATGTTTTGCCAACATCACAGGCATGCCTTGAGGCTGTCTAGGTCATGTATTGTAGATGGCTCTTGGGTCTCGGATCATGGTCTGTTATTGCACCGCTGTTTACAGAGACTGGAGTGACACCAATTGCACATTGACGGATTACATTGGCCCTCAGATATTTGCAGTACCTGAACACTTTGCTAGACACCACTTTGCGAGAAGGGCCTTACCTGCACAACTGGCCTCCAAGAGGAAGGCATCTTGGGTTGGTGATGTTGTCAAAGTACTGAATAGATTAAGAGTACCTAGAGGGAACCCAGTACCAGTTACATTGCAATGGGCAGATCTATGGGATTCTGTCAGGAGACAGGTTCTTGGACCGTCCACCCTAGCCTTGCTTAATTTGTGTTGACATTGGCACCCACATCTAGCCACTATCCAGACCACTCTGGCCCTATCCTGCTCCATCCCTGTCTTGGCATTGACACTTGGCAGGTCAGCTAGTCTTCGGACCCACTCTACTTGCTGGCAGGCCTTTATGCCATTAGCTGGCTTACTCATGCTGACTGTTGCTTACTCATTAGTGCTTAGTACATACCAGCCCTATTAGTCAATACACTGTAGTCATAGTGTATCCAATGTAGTATATAAGTAGGACTGGTGGATGGAACATCCCTAGTCCTAGCAATAGCATTGCTTCTGGGTCTACACATTAGCATTACTGTGAGCTCTTCAGTGACAACCTTGCCTTCTGCTCTCACTCTCCTGCTCCACCCTTTGTCAGTGGCCTGCCTTCTTGCCTGCCAGTTGCTTGTCACTGTGCTTGCTCAACACTCACCCCACTTGGTGGTCAGCTTGAGTGGTTGATGCGTCTGCCTGGCTTTCCATGATAGAGCATCCCTTTACAGATCCAGGTTTCATTACAGATCTATGTGAGCAGGTGCAGGCTAACTATGAGGAAGGACTTTGATCCATCATCTCATCCTTGACTAAACTGCACCTCCTACAACAACACTTACAGGCACACCCCACTGCAAACCTACTATCATTTTATGACTTTTTGTACATTTCAACACCAGCTCACTAAAAGGCTTTCACCAAATTGTTGGTGTTCAACCATGGCCTGAGCATGGAGAAACTTTGATACATGGATCAACATAGGACTCGGCCTGTTAAGCAACAGTGGAGATTGTGTCGTTTTTGTACAGCAGCAGTGGAAGATGAAGTGCATGCGTTACTTTTGTGCAACAAATCATCAGACCTTGCTGTCACCCAACTATGCCTTGAAAATAGTCTGGTAAAGTTAGACCCCCCTTTACTTGCTATCTGGGGGTTGATGCTACCATATAACTTTCTTGGCAAACTGCTTTCCTTGGTGCTGGGTACCAAGGCTGTAGCAAAATAGATTTATGATATTCTACAGATCTTTGATATGGCCATTCCTTACAGCCCCCCTTCAGATTTTACTACTTATTATGAGTCCTCATAGTGCATTAAAAGCCATGTGGAAATACTGTTGTTTCCTTTCACATTTCCTGAGGAGTATTGGATAATTATCTTAAACAAATTTGAAGATTCACCAAACTATACCATTTATCATTTTTGTAAGATTGGCAGACTTCAGGGACAGCGTTTGCATCTCTTCCTGGGCGGTGTGCGACAACCTTCCCAGGCTGTCTACTCAAAATCCCACCTTCTATGTCCTCTGCTCTTGTGTGGGCCAAGCTAACTTATGATTTGCTATATATACAACTTGAGTGTGTTGGGATAATAGGAAAAGTGTGGGGGAGAAGGATTTGGGAAAGGTCCTCACAGCACTTGAAAGGGGGAGGTGTCCATAGCATACTTGGTATGCAACCAAATATATGTAGTATGGGCCCCAGTTGTTCATGCATGGACCTTCTCGGGTATTATCAACCAACCAACCAACCTACTTCTTTCAGTAGAACAACTCAGTTTTGACATGTAGGAGAACATTGTCTTGAGAATAGCATTTTGGCAAAGTGAATACATCTCCAACCTAATATTGTGTAAAGTTGAATATTCTGATGGCAAAATCACTATTAAGTTTATGTAATAACTACATGGTTCACTCTAGCCAGAAGATAGTTGTGTATATTCTTAAAGAATGGATATAAAACACTGGTGGAGCATGGTAGCTAGTGAATGCTTAAGGTTTGCCCTAAGATGTAAGAACACATGAGAGTAGATATAGAACACTAACAGAACGCACCAGCAAGTCCATACTCAAGGTTTCACCACAAGATGCAAGGATGTGGTATTTGAGATTACTTTCAGATCAATTATCTCAATTGAGCTTCTGTGAAACTACAACCATGCATGAAAAGTAAATCAAAGTAAACAAATTCTTTTCAAAACCTGGTGATACATTGACAATCTGGTGTTTCTCCATCAGACTTTCCTCGCTTGTGGTGCTCAGTGTTCAAAAACTAACATTTCTTATTTCTGGCACAACTAGACAAGTCTAGTCTCCTAGTACTTGTCCATTTTTTAAACCCATGACCAGAGCCTGCTGTTAATTTGTATGCCTTTGTTATATTCCTCAAGGAGCTCTTTATGCAAATTGCTGATTTCAATGCATTTGACCCCATTGCTTCCCTTCACCTTGTTCTTGATGGGAAGCTCCTCGCCCTCTTTGAGATCAACCTCCATTGTTACCATTTGCAGAGTGACATTGCTCACTATGGGATCCATAAGAAGAGTTGGAGAGATCTCAACAATGCGGGCTTTGTTGAGATGCATCTCCTAGAGGAATAGCCAAGATGCTGTGTCTTCAGTTGTCTGTCTGTTGTAGATACTGTCCACAAGAAATCTAATACACATGAATCCAGCTGATTCCTGGTACTTGTATACAAGCGCTGTAGTGGGAGGAAGGTTGGGTTGGCAAATGATGTTGCAGACCAGGACGGCGTTGGCATGGAAAGGTCCATTTCTCTTGCGTGACTTGGCAGCCCTGATATAATTGGGAGTCTGCCGCCAGTCAAGGAAACAATTTGTATGGAGCTTTGTAAAATCCATTGTAATACGAAGAGTAAAGAGTGTAGCTAGTGGTAGATTTGAGTAATTGGACTTGAAGTTGAAAGGGAAATGTGCAAGTGTGATGAAGAACATTTGTCTTCTAAGCAAGGCAGCGGATATGTGGGCTCTTATAGTTGTTAGATGTAGTACTAAATCACAAGTAGCTGTATTTGTACCGATGCAGCCTTGAATATGATCTGTGGTGGCTGCCTGAACTGGTTTCAGCTCTCATTCCACTCCAGGCAGAGTAGCAATACAGCAATGCAAAATCCCCTTTCTGCTGACCTCTCTGCTGATCCATCTGCCATTGGAAGAACATCTATCCCTGCACAATGAAAATTTTGAACACCAACAGCTCAGCTCAACAAATACATTGGTATTGCATCTCATTATATGGTGTTCTATGCAGAAGTAAAACCACGGCCAGCAGATGCATGCATATATTGACTTCATAACTAGACAGAATCACTGACCACCCAAATGCCAAACCTTGAACTGTAGCATTTCAAGAGACTGTCTATTGCAGGCTGCAGAAAACCTACGCAATGGCAGCTAATATGCATGCCTGGCTGATACTGGCTACTCTGAGACTGCACTGCATAAACATGGTTGTCTGCAGTGATGCCTAGAATGGAATTCTGGTCAAGAGCTGACACGTGTCAAAATATGTGGGCCAATTGAGTGAAAGTACCTGCACTGCTAACTTGCTGGCTGGCTGGCTGGTAGATTTTTTGATAGTATTATCCAAAGTGAGGGGATAAATATTGATCATACACAATTGCTGGGTAATAGGCAAGGTTCTATAGTTGTGATGTGGGCTCAGGTTTGCATAAGATGAAGGCACATCTTATTACATTTGAATCACCTATACAAAAAGTATATGCTGCTCTTCTGCCTCCTGTATCAGATCTGGATGAAGTTTTAGCAGTACTATTTACCAGACCATGTAAACCCACATCACAAGAATTGAACCGTTTGCCATTGCTAGTGCAACAAAAGGTGGTGCAATCTGCTTTAGAATGGTTAAAGCTGAATCACTCTGCATATTCTGATATTGAAATCTCTTACAGCAATCTAGAAGGGTATCCAGAAGATGTGCCGCCAGTTTCTATTGTTCATTGTTTGAGTGCAGAAGAAAGTACTACCGTTGACTGGTCAACCCACACAAATAATGACAATCAAGGTGTTGGTGAAGGCAATTGCTCATTTGTTGTCCATGGATTAACTAGAGATAGTATATTTGCCAAAACAATGGCTGAATTAAAAGGCCTTGCTATGCAACACTGGGAATCTGGCAGAAAAGCGTTGCGCATTGGTCATTTGACCTTGCCTAAAACTACATTCAACAACAGTGATCTATACCCTCAGATGTTTCTGTGGTTATTTCCCTATGAGCTTGGAGGTATAGGTTCAAGTAGGACCAACATCTCAAATAAAATGCACATATCAGGACTACTTATGTATCAAGATAAACAGTTTCAAACAGATGTTGGTTTTCCATTTGCCGCATTTAGTCAAGAACAGGTGAAAGCTGCTACTAGCAGTGCATATCTTGCAACCAAACGAGCAAATTTCCGTAATGTTGCAGAGAGTTAAAATCAATCAACCAAAATGTGCTTGCTGATCTTGATAAAAGAATGGCAGATGGTGAAGTAGTCAAACCACAATCGGACAATGAAAGGGCATGCTTTCATGTGATCAATGATTTGGACGCAGTGTTAGAGCATGTGGCTGGCTCATTGGCTTCATAAAAACAAATGCGTAATGAAATTTGGTCATTGGTTATAAGCAAGGATGCACCCTCCTGGTATATAACATTGTCTCCCACTGACATAAAGCATCCAATATGCCTGTATTTTGCTAGCGACAATACAACTTATACTCCAACAATACTCTGCACATCAGATGATGCTTACCATTTAATATCCAAAAATCCTGTAGCTGGCACTCAATTTTTCCATGTCATGGTAACTGCCTTTATTAAGTATGTACTGTGTGTTAACACAAATCTTGATGGTCTCTATAGTAATACATCCGCTTTTGATGGTACAATAGAACAACAAGGAAGGCTTACTCTCCATCTACATATGCTTATTTGGATAAGCAGCGGTCTCACACCTGACAAGGCGAGAGAAAAAATAATGGATACGTCTTTGAATTTCCAAAAAGCACTTGTCGAGTATTTAGAAGCTGCACACAGAGGAGACTTTCTGACCAAATCTATGGAGGATGTTGAGAAATATATGAGTTCAATTGAAAAAACTCATAATTACATTGACCCTACCAAAACACTTCCAGAACAACCACCTGTTGCTTGCTCAAACATCTGCTTAAATTGTACTTTATGTGACAACATTGCTGAATGGTGGAACCGTTTCTGACTTACAGTTGATGACTTGGTTTTTTGAATATACATACGTGCTATAGCGTGTACAACAGCGATGGTAACAGAAAGAAGAACAAAGAACACAAAGGATGCTTAGACAATGTTTGGGGCAAACGCAGAGCAAGATTCCCTTGTGCTTTATTCCCTCAGACTGAAGTAGATCCTGCTACAGGTGCACTCAATATGCGTTGATGACGCCCAAAAGTCGCTAAGTACTGTCAAGGGTAAACGGTACCTAGCTACTGTGAAAGGTAATGCGTTGGGCGGTCGCTAGTTGAGAGGGAGTCCGGGCAGGGTCCCAGAGACTTAGTTTGTTAAGGAAAATTTAGTAATTGGAAGAAAGGTGCTTAGCGATCTAAGCCGTGTTGCCTGCGAGGCGCTAGGGTGCCAATAGTCGGCAAGGACCTGGCGACGTAACGTAGTCGGAGTGTGCTCGTATAGCACCGAGACAGTCGGCAAGACTGGCGAAGAAGCGGCAAGCTTAGCGTAGTCGGTAAAAACAGTAAGTCCCTTGGCGACTTGGAGGAACTTAGTGAGCGCAAGTTGTGATCTGAACTGTAGGGATAGAATTTGATGCTCCTAAGACAAAATATGTACAGTATTTATAGGCGCTAAGTCGCCGTGTTAATTAAGCTATAAGTCGCTAAGTAACAAAATGGGGAATGGATTATGACAAGAAGAATAGAATGTGAAATAGCTAACCCGCAGCGTCTATCAGTCGGCAAGCGCTAAGTCACCAAGTGAGCACTGAAAGCAGTCAAATAAACGGTGACTATCCTGGGGTCTGAAACAATCAAGGGGGGGCTGGCGTCGCCAAAGTCGCTAAGCGTCGGTAAAGGTAAGCGTCGCTAATTGCTAGGCACCGGGGCTGAAGAAGTGGTGCCCTGCTGATAGCCGTCGGCAAGTCATTAAACGCGTAATCTTATAAAGCGCCGGCTATCTTTGATTGGTAACCTGTTATCGAGCCCGAGGTCATGCGTGTGGTTCGTGCGTTAACAGTCAGGTGAGCGAGTCCCGTGGTCTGGAAGTCCCGTGCGCTAAACATCCAGTGGTTGCCTAGTCATGTGTAGTTCGCGTCGCGCCTGTTTGCCTGAGTGAGCCACCAAACTGCTATCAACAAAAGTCGCTAATTATAGCTTTGCTGCGCTGAGCCCAGCCCCAATCTTATCATCTCCTCCCAACTGAAAAATTGACTGTCCTCAGTCAACCTCGATATCACGTGTTGTTACCTGGTCCGTGCGCCTAATCCCTGTCCTTAAAAGGTCTGGCGACCATAATCGTAACTTCACTGAAATCCCCTGTAAGCAGTCGATTTCGCGCCCCCATGTCCTCCGCTCCTGGCGCCACCGATGCCAGCGCCCGCGTGCTTTCCTTCATCTTCAAGGCCTCGCTATTTTTGGCGCAGCACCTTGGCGATGAGGCTAGCGCCTCCCAAGAGTTAGTGGTAGGGATGTTGCGGCTGTTGGAGCGGTGGGAGGTCCACCGGTCGTCAGGGGTGACGTGGGATGATGAGGCGATGCTGCGGGAGTGGTGTGCTGCTCGGGCTGCCGAGTACGAGGGCGCTGCCTGGTTAGCGCCATACCTGGCCTTGCTGGTATGTGTCGTTAGCGACTGTACTTTTTGTCTGGTGGCTGACCATTTAGCGACTTCCCCTTCCTGCCGTCCCTTCCATTGGCAATGAGTTGGCCGACGTTTTGGACGATGGTCCTTCTCCCTCTTCTGTTGCTGGCGCTCCTGTGGCGTCTTCTTCTCGGCTGGTGCCTCTTCCCAGTCAGCCGACTGAGGACGACCTTGCTACCGTGGGTCAGGAGCCCCGTCATGTTCGTCTGGTACCACAAGTGGCCGCTGGCGCCGAGAGCCCTTCGCCAGCGGCTCCTAGGCGGGGCTCTACCACTTCTTCTCCTCGTAAGGTGCGCATCTTTTTGGCTCATTCACGTTGTTGTAGTCGCTAAGAATTGTCGTGCTAGTTTCGTAAGTCTTCAAGGGTGGCGCCCATGTACGAGGTAAGGAAGTTGTTCCGTCCCTAGTTGTTAGCGACTGACCATCCTTGCAGGTGTCAGGTTCCGCTGACCCGAGGGCTCAGCAATTCTGGGCGAGGCCTTACCAAGCGGACTCGGACAGCTACGGACACGCCGGGACTCAGAGAGGACCGGAGGTAGGCGCCGGGAGGAGGTGACGTGCGCCGGGGGCATGGGGAGATCAGACGAAGTGTCCCGGGGTTGGCGCGAGCAAGGGGCGAGCGCCGGACGGGAAGGTTCTACTGGGGGAAGTTCGGTTTAGACGGCGCGATGAGTGGCGTGCCGGCGGCGAACTATCCGGGGAAATCAAGGGGCTGATAGGCGAATAGACAACTTAGAGTTTGACAGGTGCGGGGTCGAACTTAGAAGAGCGGAGAACGCGGACCGGAGAAGATAAGAGGCCGGAATACGAGAAGAGAAGGAAAGGAGAAACTTGAGGCAGAGACAAGGAAAGAGGAAAGAGACGAATGAGCAAGGGAGATGGAATTAAGAGAGTAGATAAAGACAATGGACAGATACGAGACGAGAGAATAGAGACGGATGCGGACTATAGAAATGGAGACGAGTACGAGACGATAGAGAGGAGACGAGTACGAGGCGAAGTTACGAGGCCGGAGCGATACGAGAGGAAAACCGGAGAGTATGGGCAATATCAAGACTACCGTACTTAGTGCTACGGAGGGGCTTATATACTGACTACACGAGGAGGCAGGTCCAGGGTCCCGGTTCTGGGTCTGGGGCGGCTCCGGGGCTCTGGTGGTGTCCCGGAGCGCCTAGGAGGACAAAGGGAAACCGCGGGTGTCGGATGGGAGTGGCGCCGTTGCTTTGGGAGTCGCAGTGGCGCCGCGCGAGGGAGGACGTGGTGTGATGAGAGGACGCGACGAGGCATGATGCGGGAGTTGATGCGGGACGAAGCATGATGCGTGGGTTGATGCGCAGGGCGATGCATGATGCGTGGCATGAAGCAATCATGCATGATGCGTTGAATGATGCGTGATGCGTCGGATGCTGTGTGGGTCGCCGTGCCGTTGCGCCGGGGATCCCCAGGGGTCGTCGGTGGTGTCCGTGGGGTGTCCCGGGGGAACGTCAGGGTCGACCGGGGTATGACGTGATGGCCGTGTCGGGTGTTTGTGGAGTTCGTCCCGAGTCGAGGTCGTGCGAGGGGTGTTTGCCGGGGTGTGTGGTGTGGTCCCGGGCCCAGGGCTCAGGTCCGGGGGTGGGTCGTGACAGCAGGCGCCTACCCAAACCATTTTTACCGACGCGGAGTTACGAGACTTGTTGGCGACCCGGCGCGTGGAGGTAGTTTTGGATACTGGAATGGAGGCTGGTGTAGTGATGGAAGGGGCAAAGGGAAAGAAGACGGTGGCGCCTGACCAGCACCAAGCGTATAAGGATTCCAAGGGCGCCGTAAGTGCTTGCTTCTTAGCGACCGTTCTGTCCTAACTCAACCTCTAGTGCGACAAATGCTGGGCCGATAACGATCCGGAGGCCTGCTGGTTCCCGACTGGCGTCTTGCCGTGCTACCGCTGCGACGCTCTTAAGTGGGCCTGCACTTACCAGGGCCTCAAGTCCCGTGAGCGCGGCAAGGAGGACCCTATCGTCAAGCGGACTTTCGAGCGGTCGGTACGAGTCAGACGCGCTAGGGAGTTTGTGCTGAGGGAGCAGGCATCGGTGGAAGCTGGTGGGGTCGCTAGCATTTCTGGCGAGAGTCTGGCGCTTCCGACTTGTCAGGGCGAGGAGCCTTTGCCGCCTCCTGCCAAGTCGACTGGCAGCTGGCCTCCGCAGAGGGGAGGGACCGCCAAGGGAAAGGGGAGGGCGGTAGAACGAGAGAGGTCGGCAGAGCCGCGTGAGGGGCGTCGGGTTGGTAAGAGGGCTGGATCCCCTCTGAGTCCTGCTAAAGGGGCCAAGCGCCGCCTTGGTCAGTCAAGAGGTATGTTTTCTGTCTTCTTCTTTACGTGGTTAGCGACTACCTATTTAGCAGAGGTTGTCCTTGAGTCGCTTGTCGGGGCGAGGTCTTCCCCTGTTGCGGGGCCTAGCGGCATCCAGTAAGTGATTGTTAACTGCTTACGAAGTTATCGCCTGATCGATTTGGTTAGTCGGTCGCCTTCTCCTTCCGTCACTGGCGACTTGGCGGAGATTGCTGTTAGGCTGGCGGAGACCCAGCCTCCCCGCGTTGGTGACTTGGAGGGAGAGGAGGAGGAGCAGGCAGGAGAGGAGGAGGTAAGACTCCTCTCCAGGCGTTGGGTGTCGCTAACCGACTATCGTTCTCAGTTGGCGGCCGCTCGCAAAATGTCTTCTGGCGACGAAGACTTTGAACAAACCATACGTCCTTCCCCAGTCGCTAGGATGGATTCGCGCTGGACCCCACTTCCGGCCTCATGAGTAACCGGTGGCGACTTTGACTGGTTGGGTGAAGAACTCCTTTACCCTGTTACTGGTATGAGGTCGCCAGAGGAGCTGGCGAGGTTCATGGAGCACGCCGCTGGTATGGAGTCGGTTATGGCACGGGAGATGCGGGCGGTCGACAACGAGATGGCAGGGTTGAGGATGCGGAGGAGGACGCTGGGGCGCAGTGTTGCCATCTTGAGGCGCTACCAGCAGGATTGCAAGGAGGCGCTGGCTTGGCAGGAGAGGAACAATGTCCAAGCCGAAGACCTCTTCCCGCTCCCTCCCTTCTCCTTCCCTGCCGACCGTGACCAGGCCTAGCTGCTAGCGCCTGTAACTATTTTGAACTTGTTAGTATTGTTGCATATAGATGGACTCGTAGTAGATAAAAGAAATTGTAATATAAACGTTTTGGAACTTGCAATATTGTGTGAGGTAAGAAATCAGTAGAAAGAAAGTCTGTGTGTGTAGTAAGGGAACGTGTACCGAAAGGACTTGTGAAAGAAAAGACTTAGCAAAAGTGAGGTTTTAGCGACTTGGGTTTTTAAGGGAACGCTCAGTAGATCATCATGGCGGAAAACCCTTGTGTAAGAATTGCGCAAGGCGCCAGGCGCCTATAGGGCGCTAGCGCTGCGTCTTGTGGTATGTAAAGAAAGTCTGTGTAGTAATAAAATCTTAAGAAAGATAAAGAAAAATGGTAAGTAAGAAAGGCTTAGCAAGGGTGTTAGCGACTACAAGTCGTCTTCTTCTGGCTGTGGTAAGTTGTCATCATCTAAAAGGTCGGTTTCTTCAAGTTCCCTTAGTTTGGTAGTATCAATGTCTAGCGCCTCCAGTGGTATGGGTATTTGTTTGCGTGCTAAGTAGGGAAGGAGGCGGAAAGCGGCAACCGGTCTGTGCAGTACCGACCCATCTAATTCACAAAGCACGTAAGCTCCTCCACGGTTGCGAGCAATAACTACCAATGGTCCTAAGTAGCGTGGGCGCATCTTCTTGTTGTGGGTGGTCTCAATCTTAGAGTTCCTCATGAGCACTAGCGACCCACTACTGAAGTTGTAGTCCTTGATGGTGGCGCTATGATTGGTTTCAAACCTGAGGGCGGCTTGGCGCCGGGCACTAAAGACAGTTTCGTGTAAGCGCGCTAAGTCTTCACTGCGTTGTTGAAGGTCGATAGCTCTTCTGGCAATCAGGTCGGTAGTGGACAAGATGGAGTTGGGCGCGGGTTGAAGGTAGGTCGCCTCCACAATGTCGGCAGGGAGCAAGGGGTGGGTGCCAGTGGCTGCATAATAAGGTGAGCACCCCATGCGTTTGCGTATAGTTACCCTTTCCGACCAAAAGACTGAATAGGTCGCTTTGCTCCATCTGGACTCGTCGCCATCTACCGCTTTGAAGAGAGCTTGGCGCACGTCAAAGTGAGGTCGCTCCACCAGGCCATTAGCGCGTTTGTTGTAACCGGAGATGCAAATGTGGTGTATATTGTACTTTTTGGCGAGGTAAGTTAATGCCTTAATGATGGGGGCACCATTGTCGGTAACTATCTCTCTTAGCGCACCCCAGCGGCAAATAACGTCTTCAAATAACCACTTAGCTATGGCGTCGGTGTTTTCCCTTTGTAACATCCTGAACTCGGGCCAGTGTACTAGCGAGCAGCGACCTTGTATGATGTACTTGTAGCGACCTGATTTAGGCATGTGCATGGTGTCAATATAAATCTTGCTGAAGAGAGGCGCTGGCGTAGCAACCGTCGGTGGAATGAGTAGTTGGCGCGTCTGTTGAATCTGGCACAGGTGACAAGTCTTGACGTACCAAGCGACGTCAGCTCTGACGTGAGGCCACCAAAAGCGTTCTAGCAGAATAGCCCGTGTAGCATAAAGTCCCCTGTGGCCTAAATCGTCATGCATAGCACGTAGGATCTTGAGTCGGTCGCTAGGTTGTACCACTAATTTGTGAGCACCATCCTTGTTGCGTCGCCAAAGTCGATTGTCGCTTGCAAAGAAGTTGGTGGCATATCGTATGAAAGTAGCGTACTCGTCGTTGCTAAGATGGTCAGGGCGCTTAAGGGTGTCCAACCAAACCTTAATAGTGTCTAGGCGGTTGTCGTCTGCTTGGGCTTTAGCGCTCCTGGGTACTGAGTCATAGGTGAGGTCGGTACTGTTTTCTCGTAGGGGTTTGGGTTCTTCAACGCGTCGGATGGTTGGTGACTGGTCGGTAAGGTTTGTGGTAAAGAATGTGAGAGGAGCCATGAAAGGAGTCGGCTGGTAGGGAATGATGGGGTGTAAGTAAGCGCTAGTGGGTTGGTCGCCACGGAGCAGCCGAATAGGAAGTTGTATAAGATGCATGAACCCATGCAAGTGGTTGATCCAGTCGTCAAAGGTATCGTCGTTGCTACGGTCTGGCGCCGGGTCGGTAGGCTGCAACGGGCGTCGGGAGAGTCCATCAGGTCTGTGGTAAGTGCCCTTGACGTGTACAAGTTCAAAGTGGAACATTAGAATAGCGACGATCCAGCGATTCATGCTGGCGGAGGGCTGTATGTCAGGGTTCTGTAGCATACCTTTGATGTACCTAGCGTTCACCTCCACAATGAGGTTGCGCACGCCAATGAGATACATTCTTAGCGCCTGGAAAGCCTTAAAGAGGCCATAGAGTTCAAGTTTAGCCTGACTATAGCGAGATTCTCTGTCGTTTAGCGTAATGGACCCGAAGCGGTTGTAGCGCCTCTGTTTCCGGTTGTTGCTAAGGCATTGGCAGAGGAAGAAACCAACCGCAATGCAAGAGGTGTCCACCGCCAGGATAACTGGGTCTGGCGACTGATAATCAATAGGTACCAGGGGCTGTGCTTCCTGTAGCGCCTTGACAAGATCTTTTTGTGCGGCAACTTGTTCCGGTCCAAACTCAAATGGGGCGTTAGCGCATGTGAGTCGGTTAAGATGGTGAGCACGGTGGGCAAAGTTCTTGATGAAAATGCGCAAGATGCCAACAGTTCCTAAGAAGGCACGTACTTCCGACAGGTCGTGGCAGGTACCCCAGCGCTCCAGAAGCGCTAAGCGTGATTCGTCGGGAACGCGTCCGCTAGGCGTGCAGACATGGCCCAGGATCTTGAAGCGAGGGGCGCATAAGACAAGCTTGTGGCCGGAGAAGGTACCGCCACAATACTTCATGCGCTGGAGAA